>JBBPBX010021752.1:0-42065 GCA_038048925.1 Garcialebias charrua | reverse complement strand
GATAATTATGTAGGGTACTGTGTTAGGATAGGCTAAGTGCTTGGTAAAATACAGTACTGTACGTATAAGGTGCAGTTTGGACGTATGTTCCGACTTACGTCGAAATTCGAGTTACGACGGAGCGTAGGAACGGAACTCCGTCGTAAGTCGAGGACTACCTGTACGTGCGTCCGTGACACCGCCGCACCGCGTCCCATTCACACCGTCCGGCCTCTCCTCCTCCTCCTCTTCCTCCTCCTGTGAATTCACCTCCGACTACCTGTAATTAAAAACTCTCTGGACCTAGTAGTGGGATTTTCTTAATTGAGATTATTTGTACTGTATAGCAGTTTTGAAAATAAATGATGGTAAAAGGACACCCTATGCTTTTTTCCATTCCTATTGCAAGTTTTGTACCAAAAACATATTGTGATCGATATCGTTACCGCCACCCATCACAATACATATCATGATATGAATTTTATGCCATAATCGCACATCCCTACTTCCTTCCTCCTCCTTTTAATGGACGTTGTCTTCGATCTATTCGATCTGAACGCAGCTGCTGACAGTCTGCAGGCTCTTCGAGTAAATGGCCTGTTTTATTCCACTCGGGCCTCCCTCATAATACCCAGCCCACCGGCATGTTTACAGTCAACTCCAGCATGTTGGAGCTGTTAAAACGATGTCTGACCCACCCTTCCCCCTCCACGCTCTCCCAAGCCTCTTCCTCACCCCTCGGCCCAACTCAGTAAAACAAACCGACCTGAATCAGAATCTTTTCAGCACATGGACTCTGGCATAATGTCAGGTGGCGGGGGCAACCTGAAAAGTGTCAACTTACATTTGATCAACGTACGACTGCAGTTAATTCCCCACCCTGGTCAGATTACACCACGGGCTGCTGAGAAAGAAAAAAGCCTCGCAGGTCAGCGAAGGCCAGATGTGGCTGAGCTGGTCAGTAGGGGTTCTGATTTAATGGACCAGGGCGAAGGACTTTTAGGGATCGTAAGGAATTGTCAGCTCGTGTCCATTAATTCAGCTGAAAAGCCAATCGGAGTGATCTCCCTCGCAGACACTCTGTGCTGATCCAACACGTTGAATCAACTGAAAAACACGTTGACGGGTTCTGCAGAGGCAACGACGCGTTGCAAACAGAAAAGGCAAATGAAAACACGGAGTGCAGGAGCTAGAAGAGCGAAAAGGAAAGCTTTTTTTTTTTTTTATATACTCCTGCTTTAGATTTGCAAAGCTTTGTCTGTTTAAAAATGTTTTTGTGGGGAAGCTTAAAGCCCCACTGACATCATCTTACAAATTTGCATGAAATGATAGAAGATATATATATTTTATCATTCAACTATGTTCGTTTTTGCAAACAAAATGATAAATTAATGAAAATTCCTTTCAAACTGAGTTTAAAATTAAAAACCGCTTTTCTCTCTGAAAAATCCGACTACAAGCGAATGCAACATTTGTGACGTAGGGAGCAGGACCGTCAGTCTGCGTCTGCCATTAACGCATATTCATTCTCATCCAGATCGCCTTTTTTTTGTATAACTTGAAAAATGCCGGTTATGTTGCATTTGGGTGTTCTAATATCATCAGTGAACAAGTGAGCCTTTTCATTTTCCCAAAAGATGTAAGACCTTCGTCAAAAATGGAATAAATAAAGCTGCCCCCTCGGACTGAGCTCCCTGCTTCCTGAACAGGTAAGAGTCAAATACATACAGGTGCAGACCTAAATTAGAACCTGCTGTTTCTGCTCATCTAACTTCCTGCTTCCAAAACTGAAGACAAATCGCTCAAATCTTAACTTAGATTGATAATTTTGTTGTTTTATTTCTTGTTCGCCATGAATATTTATATGGGGCGTTCTAAAGACTTCTCCTTGCTACGTCACATATGTTGCATTCGCTTGTAGTCTGATTTTTCAGAGAGAAAAGCGGTTTTTAATTTTAAATTCAGTTTGAAAGGAATTTTCATTAATCTATCATTTTGTTTGCAAAAACGAACATAGTGGAATGATAAAATATATATATCTTCTATCATTTCATGCAAATTTGTAAGATGATGTCAGTGGACCTTTAAAGCTGCAGAACCTGCACATTTTTTTCCACAACAGTGTGAAAACGGACCGCGGGCCCACCTGTCTGAACTGCTCCTCGTAGGTCCAATCGCCGTGGTCCTGCACGCCCAGGTGGCTGTGGGGGGCATGGGGAGGCAAGATGGCAACACGGGGCTCCTGCTCCACGCTGGGACGGCCCTTCAGCATTTGGGGATGGGGGTGAAGCTGACGGTGGGGCAGCAGAAGGATGCCCTTCCCAGGAGCGATGGCGTCGTGACCCGTCGGCAGACCTTCCTCCGCCAGGTCGTCGTCGTAGTCTTCGTCCATCTCGCTTTCGAAGTCCCCCTCGTCCCATTTCTGTTTTCTGCTTGTTTGTTGGTTAGAGTCACGACATTGTTCGGTAAACACACATTTTAAAAACTTTTTGGAAAACTTAACCCCCCCCACCCCACCTCCACAAAAGAGTCTGTACTTACATCTGTTCTTCCTCATCTGAGCCCATCATGTCCTTGTACTGTTCCTCCCCTTCGTCGTCGTCGTCTTCACGCTCCTCCTCGCCGCCGCTGCTGCGCTTTGACATGGGGCTGTCCGAGACCCTCTGCAGTCCGGCCGCAGCCGCTCGCATGGCCGCCAAGGCTGCTATTTGTGCCTGCTCTCCCTCCGGGGCCGGGCTCTCCATCGGCTCATAGCCAGTACGGATCTGAGGGTGCTGGCCGATGGCCTGCTGCTGCAGCTGCTGCTCCATCAGTAGTTTGGCCCTCTGCTGCCTGTGCAGGTTCTCCATGACGGCCTGCAGCTTCATCTCCTGGGAAAGTAGCACCGAGCTCAGCAGCCTTCCTTCCCCTCCTTACTCCACCGAAAAGAGCACCAGCCGGCTCCTTATCAGGGAACGACGATCAAACCTTCTTATCAGGGAAGAACGACTACAAACTGCGTCTTTGGCGGCACAATGTTTGAAGGTTTGGGGTGTGTGGAAAAGACTGAGGAGAAGAGGGGGGAGGCGAAACAGGTGAGGAGCTTTGAGACATGCAGTCGAAGGTCAGACGTAGTTCTGGAGACAAAAGGTTTGTGCGTGTTTCAGTGTTTTCCTGTAGAGATGAGGGGGAAACCGAAGCTGGAGCCGAGGTTGAGTCATCCAGTATTCAGTGGTGCAGGAGCAGTGAAGGTGGGAGTTGAAAACTTCGCTGACAGATTACAAAGACCTAAGGGAGACAAAGAATAGCACAGTGTCAAACTGCTGCTCCCCTACCATTTACACCAGTAACCTGAGCTTAAAAGCAAGAGGGCTTTATGTTGTAGTGGTGCCAGAACTGTTAAATCAGGCCTTGTCAACATGGGAACTTTCCGCCACCACCAACCAGACAATCTTTTTATTTGTTGTTTTTAAAAATTACCTATGGTATTTTTCAGCCTATAAGTCACAATTTGTTTTTGCAGAATTTGCATGCCCTGCGACTTATATGCAGAGGCGACATATTTATGGATTTTTCGCCCATATTATTTATAAACCAAATTTTTGGCTGAGATATTTGGGGTTTTAATTTATTCTGACTGAAAATATTGAACACTACCATTTTCAGCCACTAGAAGGCATTTGAGTACAGTATAGTATGGCATGTTGTTGTGGCATGAAAAAAAAATCTTATTACTGTATTTTCCGGTGTATAGGCCGCACCTTTTTATGGTTTTTTCAAGGCCTGCGACCTATACACAGCTGCGACCTATATATGGCTTGTTATCACTTTCGGCGAAACAAATTTTTAAATCCAGCTCATTTCACAATTACGTTCATTTATTAAGGAAAAGTTCAGCTCAGACATATATTTGCTATAATTTTTATCAAACAAATAATTGTTTTTAAGTGTTAATCTTCTTAAAAGCCTTGCTGTGCGCTCCTGTGGCAGACATTTGCAGCAGAGCTAAACGTAGGTGTGACCTATACACAGGTGCGACCTAACTAGGGATTTTTCCAATCTGTATTGGTGATAATTGGACAATGCAACCTATACACAGGTGCGACCTATACACTAGAAAATACTGTACATCTGCAACTTTTTCAAACAATCAGTTCAAACAATAATTATCTACAAGTAACAGAACAAAATGAATAACTCGTTCTAATTTTCTAACTATAATACTGTACAATACACATTAAGCTACTTCACATACTGTATACTTTTTTAACAATTCAGTTTTGATCATTTTCTTAAATGTAAACATTGACTTGGCATTTTTAACATCATTCTCCAAACCATTTCACATTCCAATTCCCTGGATTGAGGTAGACCGTCCATTTAAACTGCTTCTGTATTTTGGTTTTACAAATATCTCTGTTCCCTTGAGATTATAACAACTCTCTCGTTTAACAAAATTTTATTGGATATTTAAAGGTAATGTGTTATTATGAGCCTTATACATAACTGATAAAATATTATAATCTACCAAATCATGGAACTTCAATAACTTCAGTTGATAAAATAATGTACTTGATGGATGACAGTAATGTTTTCTAGTGATAATTCTTACAGCTCTTTTCTGTAAAATAAAAATAGGCTTTGTAATTGTTTTACACGCTTTCCCCCAAACATCAATACAATATATTAAGTATGGAACAATAAGTCCCTGACTTTGTACAGTACTGCAATAGATTTAGCTATTTTTATTCTTACAGAATTTATGTGATGTTTCCATGTCAGTTTGTCATCAATGATAACACCCAAAAACTTCACCTCACTCACTCTACAAATCTCAACAGCCTCAATTTTAAATGGAACATCAACAGTTTTCTTTTTATTACTGAATATCATGTAATTAGTTTTATCTAGATTTAATGCAAATTTATTAAGAAAGTTCATGCTCAGTAATCCAGGTATCAAATCCGATAAATCTCAATCAGGTCATCTGGACGGTTTCTTTTTAGTAGAAACGTTTCACCCTCACTGGAGGGTGAAACATTTCTACTAAAAAGAAACTGTCAGATGACCTGATTGAGAATTATCGGATAATTTATTAAGTTTAAACCTTTTTTCTTTGTGTATATTTATTATATTTTTTAGTCTTACTTTCCGTCTTTCCTTTCTTTCTATCCTATTTAAAAAAAAGTTTAAACCAACTTTGTATTCGTCTTCATCAACTTCAACATCTGTTTTATATCTTTATCCAAACAAAAAATGTGGTATCATCAGCAAAAAGGACACATTTAAGGAGTACTGACACATTTACCAAGTCATTCACATATAAAATAAATAACTTTGGTCCAAGTACAGAGCCTTGAGGAACTCCTCATGTGATATTGCAGAGGTTAGATCTTACATAATTTATTTGTACAAACTGTTTCCTGTCTTTCAAATAGCTACATACCCACTGCAATGCTGGTCCTCTAATACCATATTTATTTAATTTTTCAGGGAGAATGGTGTGATCAATAGTATCGAATGCTTTTTTAAAAACAACAAAAATACTAACACAATATTGTTTTTGATCGACAGCAGTACCGTAGTTATTTGTTTTATTAATTCCATGAGAGCCATTGATGTAGAGTTTTTTTGCTCTAAACCCATACTGACTGTTACTTAGAATATTTTGTTTATCAATAAATTGGTCTAATCTTGTCACAACTAGTTTTACTAGAATTTTTGAGAACTGTGGTAACAAGGATATTGGTCTATAATTGTTGAACATACATTTATCACCATTTTTAAAAAGAGGAACTACCTTAGCTACTTTCATATTATCTGGAAATATTCCTGTTGAAATGATAAATTACATATATGTAAACGGCTCAATAACATAACTCAGAAGCAATTAATGACACAATTGGCTTGCCTTAGTCTTATACCCTTGTCCAGCTCGCCTTGAGCAACCGTCAAATCAGCTTCATTTCGCTGCACCGCCCCGGCGAAATGAATCTGATTTGACCATTGAAGTGCATTTATTAAGTAAAAGTTCAACTGAGACACACCTTTGCTATAAAGTTAAGCAAACAAATATTTGTTTTAGGTGCTTATCTTGTTTAATTTCGAAGAAATGCACAGCGAGTCACCCTCTGCGCGTTCATGTTTCTGCGTATCGGCTTTTGAAATGCAGCTGATTTGACCGTCAAAGTGCGTTCATTAAGGAAAAGTTAAACTGAGACACACGTTTACTATAATTTCGAGAAAACAAAATTGTTTTTAAGTGTTAAAATCCTTCCGTGCATGCCATTTGGCAGCCAATCCATTTTTGACATAACACCGGCCCACATTGTCAGCAGCGACGCGTAACAAACGCAACGTGTCAGCATTGTCGCATAATAAATGCAACATATTTATGGACTTTTCCACTTTATTGGACACATTTGAACAGAAGCGACTTATACGACGGTGCAACATGTACAGCGGAAAATACAGTAATTATGCTAGCAAACCTCACCCTGTGGATGGGGTGTAACTCTTCCCTTGCTCGAACTTTTGGATTTTTAATGCACTGGTTTAGATTTACGGTAAGACTTTTATTTCTGATTTAAGGTGAAGTGACTTGCAGAATATCAAACAGCTACAGCTATGACTGCAACGACGCCCCGTCGACTCAAATCACATGCGAAGAAAATGTGACCAAGAAGAAAATGCTCATTTTCACACACAAAAATGCAAATTTCAATGTAATCCCTGTCTCACACACACACACACAGACACACACAGAGATGATATCTGCTGTGCAGCATGTGCAAGATTACTCACATATGAAACAGATCTGACAAGCTGCTGCTCACAAGGGACAAGAAGTTTAAAACTTAAGAGGAAGTGAAATCACAGGAAGAAACAGAAAATGTCTTCACCTAGTTTGGCATGAATCGATGTAAAATTTAGCTCACCAGCCCAAAATACACCAATTCAAGGTAAGTGAAATTACTGTACAGTACTGTATTGTTTCGCTCACATTTGGTAGATTTATCTACTTTTATTTTGCTTTTGAGACACACTGTGAGGGAGTATTCCTGCGATGTTTAGGTGGCAAGTGGCAACACTTCCCCAGAGACACCTGCACCTCAGACACCTCAGGTATGCAAAGCAGTGTCTGCTATAAGCAAAGAGCTCCAACTTTCTAGTATCAAGAAAAATCTTTCTCCCTATTGTTAAAGACCACGACACAACAATGAGCCCCGTTAATCTTTGTTTACCCAGAACGTCCTTAAAAAGAAGTCTGGGTTTGTGATGGGGGGAAGGAGTCTGTCCCCAGATCAGACAGGTACAGATAAGAGTTGAACACAAAGTCAACAGCGCTCGGGGAAATTAGATTTGAGTACAGGTGCTGGACCTAATGGGAGCTGGCGGGGACTGTTGAGAACCATTCACTCAGCCGTGATGACTGCTGTGACCAAAACCCACCCCCGTCTCAACCTCTCAGTAACTGGTTTCACTGGGTTTACCCCGAAACACACCTGGAATTATGCGTGTTCTTTTACATAGATCCAAATTATACTCATCATAATTCCAAGCCATGCTTTCCCCTTCTTGGTAAGGCAAATCAACACAAAAACGGCTACAATTCAGCCAATTTTACAACTAACCAGCTAAAATTTGGTGAAGTAGAAGCTGATATAATTCACAACACCTGCTCTGAACATAATATATTGCAATATATTATCAAGACTAAAGAAAATTGGGCACCAATTAGGGCTAGACAATAATTCGATATCGATATATATCACAATATAATTTTATTCAATAACAGTGATATGAGTTTAAACAAATTTTCGATAGACATTATGTTATGATTACAGTGTTTCACGGACACGTTTCTTTTTCTGTTCGGGTTCAAGCGTCCCCAAAGCGTGGTAAGTTTTTGCTTCAAAATGAGTGTCCATGACCGTCAGAATGCGACCGAACAAGCGACCGAACAAGCTTTCACAAACGAAAGGAAATCAGATGACATATTTGATAAGAGGAAAGACTAAGTGCTGCAAAATGTGCCAGCGAGTCGTTTCAACTAGCGGTGGGAACACATGTAACTTGTTCCACTCGATAGAACAGGGGTCACCAACCTTTTCAAAACTGAGAGCTACTTCGTGGGTACAGAGTCATACAAAGGGCCAAAGGTAGGCGACAGACCGCTAGGGAGCGCTAAAGCGCTAATCCGCTTATAGCGGACTTAAACAATTTGTCAGCGTTATAGCGGATTGACTAACTTTTATAATTCATAAGCGGATTTGCGCTATTTTTATTTAAAATGCAGTACCGCTAATAACTAATTATCTATCAGTAAAAACGAAAAAACTTATTTACGAGCTCTTAAATCAACCGGACGACTGCTCACAGACCATATCCTGTCAGCGCCGGATGTGGTCCGTGACAAAAAAGCGTCCCCCTCAGTCTCTTGGCTAGAGAGAGCGCTCTCTCTATAGCAGTTAGCAGCCAGTGTGTTACTCTGCAGCCTTATTGCTTGTTTTCGAAGAGTCAGACGAAGAGTTTTTAACATGGAGGGTGAACTTATGGATGTTTCTCAGCGGCCTACGCGACGCGTCAGCGCCTCATTTGCCCTGTTCAAAATGGCGGCGACCACAGAAGCAAAGGACTTTACAACAAAACACGGTAAAAACAATTATTTCTTTGCTGAGAAAAAATATATTTCTTAGCTGACTTTATAGCACAAGGTTTTTCTGAGCTTAACCGTTTCACGAAATGGTCAAATCTGCTGGATTAAAAAAAGTAGTTCGCCATTTGCCCTGTTCAAAATGGCGGCGACGCCACAGAAGCAAAGGACTTTACAACAAAACACGGTAAAAACAATTATTTCTTTGCTGAGAAAAAATATATTTCTTAGCTGACTTTATAGCACAAGGTTTTTCTGAGCTTAGACCGTTTCACGAAATGGTCAAATCTGCTGGATTTGAAAAAGTAGTTCGCCATTTGCACGTTAGCGCGTTAGCATTAGCTTCAGCTAGCATTGCTAATACATAAGCGCTTTTGAAATTGCGGACCTAAATAAATGAATAAGCGCTTTAGAAATAGCGGAACTAATTTTTGGGTTAGCGCTGCCCAGCACTGCAAAGGGCACCAGTTTGATAAACTCTTCGGAAATAACAAAGCGTAAATTGAAAAAAATGTATGATAAACATATTTTTAAGAACATATTTTTAAGATAGACATTTTAAAATATATATAAATACAAAAAAAGAAGTAACAACTGAATAAAATGAAATTTTAATGCAGCTTAGAAGTGAGTTGTGCTATTTTTAGAACAGGTCCGCGGGCACCTCAAATGGTCCTTGGGGGCACCCTGGTGCCCGCGGGCACCGTGTTGGTGACCCCTGCTCTAAAGCTGAACTGGTTTTAGCTGAACATTCAGTGAATATTCCCTGAACGTTTCATTCAAATCCATCCAGTGCTTCATGGTTTTGCTAACAGACAAACATGTTGACTTCTTCTGTTAATGCTAAAGTTTAAGCAAAATAATAAAAAATCTGTTGGCGTGCAGAATGTGTGTCGGAATCAGTCTCAGCCACTACAGCACCAAAGTTAAGGATCATTTCTGTAAAGTTAACTTAACTGTTCTGCTTTTGAAGGTCACTTGGCGTCGGCGGCCATTTTTGAATTGGACTGCTTCAAAAGTTTATCAGTTGAAAAGTTCAATAAAGTCACGGAGTCCCGATTTAATTAAGATTTCTTCCTCTCCCCTCAGCTGGCCCACTTCATGTCTCAGTTCCAGTACTTCGTGTGCCCGGTGGAGTTCAACAGCGACACCAACCGGTTCACGGTGGAGTGCGAGCCCTCGGACCTGTTCGTGCTGCACGAGTACGTGCTTCCTGCGGCGCTGCAGAACATCCTCAGCTGGGTTCGCTTTTCCTCTTGTCGCTGCTTCGATGGAAAACGTTTCCACATCGTGGAGGCTGCAGCGGCGACGCCAACGTGACGCGTTCGTCCTTTTTGTTTTTCAGAAAACCGTGACCCTGTACCCGTTCACCATCCACAGCGTGTTCCTGTCGTCCTTCGCGTCTCTCATCGGGCCGTTCGGTGGCTTCTTTGCCAGCGGCTTCAAGCGAGCGTTCAAAATCAAAGTAAAGCTTCAGTTTTCATCTTTCCTCCAAACTGTTTGACACAGTGTTGCTCAGTTTTACACCTTCATGTTTCATCTGTGCTCATAAAAATTATTTCTCAAACACGTGGAGTTTGTCTTTGTAGAACAGCGCCATCTAGTGGCTCCATCCATCCATGGCAACTTTGGAAATTTACAGTGAAAACCAGAGAAAAATTACATTAAATGTTTTTCTTTAATCATTTTGTGACATATTGTTGAACGTTTACATTTTTTAGGGAATATTCAGGCTAAGTCTTGTTTTTATCTCATTGTGAAGTTCAGATCTGAACCTGGTTTCTCCACCTTTTCAGGACTTTGCCAGCACCATCCCGGGACACGGCGGCATCATGGACCGCTTCGACTGTCAGTATCTGATGGCCACGTTCACTCACGTCTACATTGGCAGCTTCGTCAGGTGAGAAGAGTAAACGAGGGTGTGTTCCGGGCGGTAAATCCCATCAGCTCGTGGAAATCTTTGCTGTGAGATAAATGATAAGAGACGAGTAAAAAACTGTGGAGTCGTCTCGTTCTTTCGCTCGTGACCACAGGTGAGGGTAGGAACGTAGACTGACTGGTAAACACAGAGCTTCTCCTTGCAGCTCAGCTCCACCTTCACTACAATGGACCGGCACAGAGTACGCAATACTGCAGAAGCTATACTGATCCATCTGAAACCCTGATATTCACGGATCACCCTCATAGCACATCCTGTGGAAAACGGTCAAATGGGTCCATAAAACACATGTTGGGCCGACTCCCATGTCCTGCACTGACCACAGTGAGGGTAAAGAGCTGGTTGTACCTCCTCACTGGACTTCTGCACCCCCGAATAAACTCGACTGGGGAGGCAGAGGAGTGATGCCCCTGTAGTTGGAACGCACCCCCGGTCCCCCTTTTTGAAGAGGGGCGCTGCCAGTCCAGTGGCACTGCCCCCCCCCCCGTGTCCCCAAAACATATAAAATATGATTGCATTATGTTTGGTATCAAAGCGTGCGTTGCGGATGAGCCTCAGCTACCACCACACCAGATTTTAAGACAATTTAATGAAGCTTTTAATGATTAATTAAAGATTAATCAAATCTTTAAAATTCAAAAAGTTAATAAATCGAAGATGCTACTACAGCAGACCTGGGCATTGTAAGGCCCCAGGGCCACATGCGGCCCTTTGGTTGACTCTGACCGGCCCCCGTAAGGGGAGTTACAACAAAAACATAGTTTCTAATTTTACCTCATTTGTGGACTGCATTGCTTTAATTTTGATGTCTTTTTAAAATTCACGTACAAAATGATGCAATATGTAAATCAAGACATGCGCAATGTGCATGATTGAATTGTTGTCAAGTCACAAGACAACGTTAGCCCTCAAAAATGTCCACTCATGCTTTTTATTTTGTTGATTAATCATAACTAATACTTTTACCAGTTTGTCTAAACAATGATATTTACTGCTTTTAATAAAGAAATACTATTAATATGCAGTATTGAATTATGTCATTTCACCCGGCCCGGCCCCCCACAATGTTTTCTATTTCTCATGTGGCCCCATGGAAAAAATAATTGCCCACCCCTGTACTACAGTATAGTGAAGATTTTTTTTTTATAATAATAATAATTCTTTATTCATTTCATATCCTAAAAACAAATTAATTATATTTACAACAATTATATTTACAACAACAACAACAAAAAGAAAACCAATGCAATGAAATGAAAGGTAGCAGAGAGAAGAAAATAATTCTTATATCTGCCCCTTTTTTCTCATAAATAAAATTCAAACAATAACATTCTTCAGTTAGTAAAACAATAAAACAAAAAATGAAATCCTTTTAGAACAATTCATATGAGAACACATTATACAGTTTCATATTTTTTTAGCAATCCAAACTTTATAAATTTCTTAAACATGTACATTGACTTGGCACTTTTAATATCTTTTTCCAGATTATTCCACAATCTCACTCCTTGTATCGAGGTACATCGTTCTTTCAAACTGGTTCTAAATTTAGTTGTTATGAACAACTCCGTCCCCTTAAGATTATAGCAGCTTTCTCTCTTCGAAAAAATTATCTGGATGTTCAAAGGTAATGCATTTTGGTGAGCCTTATACATAACTAATAACATTTTATAATCAATCAAGTCGTGGAATTTCAATAATTTCAGTTTACAAAGATTTAATACCTGCACGTAGGGCTGGGCGATATGGACCAAATTTAATATCTCGATATTTTTTACCAAAATCGTGATATACGATATATATATCAATGTTTTCTTTTCATAAAGTACCGGTAATAACAAAAATATATTTGAGTCAAATTTTTGTCCCAATTGTCACACAGGCATATTTAATAACACTGTAGCTGTACAAAAAATGCCAAAAAAAATTAACTATTTACATATAGGTTATTAAATAGTTTATATTTTAGACATATATTTACATATATTAAACAATAATCCTCTTCAGCTGTGGGGCAGCTGTGGCTGAGAGGCTAGAGCTGTCATCCTCCAATGGGAGAGTTGGAGGTTTGATTCCACCAGCAGTCACATGCTGAAGTGTTCCTGAAACTCCTCATTACCTCTGGTGTGTGTCCCAACAGTGAATGAATGGGATAAAGCTCTAATTATTCTTTGTAGAGATCTAGTAGAGTGCTGTTTGAATGGGTCAATGAGGCACGTAAAGAGCTTTGAGTGTCTTGATAAGATAGAAAGGTGCTTTATAAGTACAGTCCATTCAGCTGTGCAACAATAGTCAGCCTGTGTGAAGCTGCAGTAGTGAGTCTCCACTTGGAACCTTGAAGCTCTCAGCTCCGTCAGATCTGACTCCTTGAAATAAACCACGGTTCAGAGCTCATTTAGCGGTGCTGTGTGTCTTTTTAGAGGAATAGAGAGAGGAAGTGTGACATTAAAGCAGCAGTTTATCATATTGCTAAAGATACGGTCCTTAGTGGCTAACGATACAGCTAACGCTTTAGCCTCTAAGGACCGTATCTTTAGCGATATGATAAACTGCTGCTTTATTAATGCCGCGCTTCCTCTCTGTGTTCCTCTAAAAAGGTGCACAGCACGGCTAAATGAGCTTTGAACCGTGGTTTATAAGGAATCAGAGCTGACGGAGCTGAGAGCTTCACACACGCTAGCTGCTATGTTTACTAAACGTCTCCTCTAATGCCCGCCCACACTGGAGAAGCAGGAAGGGGAGGAGGAGCGCAGCAGAGGGCTGTGTGTGTAGAAGGAGGGGGGCTGCCTGGGAGAAAGAGACGGCAGGGTTTCCAAGTATAAAACTACATATCGTTTATATCGAGATAGTCCCAACTTATATCGCCTGAAAAAAAATCTCGATATTTTAAAAATATCGAGATATCGCCCAGCCCTACCTGCACGTGGACCGTGGTGGCCATCAGGGGTTGTTTTCTGAAACTTTCAATAAAATTCATCCAGGATTCGATGAGATATTTTACTAACGGTACAGACAGATGTTATCGCTCTGGTTAAAACGAAGAGCGGCATTCCTCATCGTCATGGTGACGTCTGTAACTTTTCTCCGCAGAGGCCCGAACCCCAGCAAGGTGCTGCAGCAGCTGCTGATGCTTCAGCCCGAGCAGCAGCTCAGCATCTTCCACACCCTGTACTCCCAGCTGAGAGAGAGGGGGCTGCTGCCCCCCACCGCCGCACAGGCCGAGTGACCACACGCCTGCCTCGCAGCATCAGGACCCGAGGAGTGCGCGAGAGGCTTCTGGTAGTGGGGACACATCCACGTACATATGCACATTAGGTTGCACGTTGTGTCATTTAGGACAGAGCATCATCATCATCATCGTCGTCCTGTTGGCTTCCGGCTCTAAATCACAGCTTTGAACCTGAAAACGACAACAAGCAACACAAGATAAAAACTGCTCTGCCAGCAGGAAGCGACCATCCCTAAAAACTTTCAGAGTAAAAGATTCAAAACTGAAGTGACTGTAAAGCACACGGCAGACTGTGGATGTGAACCGCTAACTTTGCACTGACTTTTAAACTTTGAAAGAAGAAAAATGAAATGAAGCGAGAACTGGGCCAACCAGTGGACTGCTGCCTGACGAGTGAAGCCACGACGCAGCGCGGCTGTTGGACTTCCGGTACAAACTGGTTTCTAGACATCACAACATGCAGCATGCGCGCAGGTTCTGCCTTAGGCTTCTGCTAAATGAAACCATTTATTCTGTTTTCTCAGAGGGGAAGTACTTCCATGTTTTACACTCATTCTGACTCGACGACTTGCACAATACTGGTCTGAACAGATCGACTTTAGGCATGCTAACATAGAGCATCATCAGCACACTCAAAACTTGAAGTAATGTACAGAAATATACTGAAATATTTAGCTGAACAAAACCAGAATATATATATATCTCTAATATAAAGACTTTCTGTGGGACTAAAACTTAAGCTGTGATAAATTATATGCAACAAGAGATAAATTTAAAGATTATTTGTAGCTTTTAGCATGAACAAACCACCTTTTAACAGCTGTAGATGACCCAAAGTTATTCGGAGGGTGTAAACCTTTAAAAATGGTGAAAAGGTTATAAGATGATAAGTTTCTGTCTTGGAGAAACGTTCATGTGTGAGTTCAGAGCTGATTAGCGTAGCTTCCCTGAAACAGGAAGCACAAACTGAGCTCTTCTCCCCTGTAAAGCTCACACAGCTGAAACGGCTTCTGACAGAGTCTCATCCTGAGGAGCTTGTTAGTTTCTTCCATCTTCCACGGTCAAACTGCTGTAGGTCACAACCTCACAGCCTCTTCATATTTATGTTCTGTGCAACAACGTCGTGCACGAGTTCATCACTTGTGGCTGAAAACAAATGCAGAGAAAGTTTCCCCATTGTGGATGAATAGAGTACAATAAAAGAAAAATATCTAAAAAATGATTTGTTTCCCAGCCACAGCATTTACGCGTTTTGCACTTCATCAGATTAAAGAGGAGAACCGGAACCAGCAGCAGTGTTGGGGTTCAGAGATTTGTGCTGCGTCGGCTGCTTCCACGCTCATCCCACACTGAGTGGAGAGCTGCAGCAAGACTCAGAAATCCAAACAGATCTCTTTATCTTCACCTGCTGCCTTAAAATGAGCGCCGGCTGCTGTGCAAACTGAGAATTTTTTTAAATGTGTGTAAAAATGATTCCATAAAGACACCATCTCCCAGTAGCTAAAACATAAAGACACCATCTCCCAGTAGCTAAAACATAAAGACACCATGTCCCATGAGCTAAACATAAAGACACCATGTAGCAGGAGCTAAACATAAAGACACCATCTCCCAGGAGCTAAACATAAAGACACCATCTCCCAGGAGCTAAACATAAAGACACCATCTCCCAGGAGCTAAAACATAAAGACACCATCTCCCAGGAGCTAAACATAAAGACACCATCTCCCAGGAGCTAAACATAAAGACACCATCTCCCAGGAGCTAAACATAAAGACACCATCTCCCAGGAGCTAAACATAAAGACACCATCTCCCAGGAGCTAAACATAAAGACACCATCTCCCAGGAGCTAAACATAAAGACACCATCTCCCAGGAGCTAAACATAAAGACACCATCTCCCAGGAGCTAAACATAAAGACACCATCTCCCAGGAGCTAAACATAAAGACACCATCTCCCAGGAGCTAAACATAAAGACACCATCTCCCAGGAGCTAAACATAAAGACACCATCTCCCAGGAGCTAAACATAAAGACACCATCTCCCAGGAGCTAAACATAAAGACACCATCTCCCAGGAGCTAAACATAAAGACACCATCTCCCAGGAGCTAAACATAAAGACACCATCTCCCAGGAGCTAAACATAAAGACACCATCTCCCAGGAGCTAAACATAAAGACACCATCTCCCAGGAGCTAAACATAAAGACACCATCTCCCAGGAGCTAAACATAAAGACACCATCTCCCAGGAGCTAAACATAAAGACACCATCTCCCAGGAGCTAAACATAAAGACACCATCTCCCAGGAGCTAAACATAAAGACACCATCTCCCAGGAGCTAAACATAAAGACACCATCTCCCATGAGCTAAAACATAAAGACACCATCTCCCATGAGCTAAAACATAAAGACACCATCTCCCAGGAGCTAAACATAAAGACACCATCTCCCAGGAGCTAAACATAAAGACACCATCTCCCAGGAGCTAAACATAAAGACACCATCTCCCAGGAGCTAAACATAAAGACACCATCTCCCAGGAGCTAAACATAAAGACACCATCTCCCAGGAGCTAAACATAAAGACACCATCTCCCAGGAGCTAAACATAAAGACACCATCTCCCAGGAGCTAAACATAAAGACACCATCTCCCAGGAGCTAAACATAAAGACACCATCTCCCAGGAGCTAAACATAAAGACACCATCTCCCAGGAGCTAAACATAAAGACACCATCTCCCAGGAGCTAAACATAAAGACACCATCTCCCAGGAGCTAAACATAAAGACACCATCTCCCAGGAGCTAAACATAAAGACACCATCTCCCAGGAGCTAAACATAAAGACACCATCTCCCAGGAGCTAAACATAAAGACACCATCTCCCAGGAGCTAAACATAAAGACACCATCTCCCAGGAGCTAAACATAAAGACACCATCTCCCAGGAGCTAAACATAAAGACACCATCTCCCAGGAGCTAAACATAAAGACACCATCTCCCAGGAGCTAAACATAAAGACACCATCTCCCAGGAGCTAAACATAAAGACACCATCTCCCAGGAGCTAAACATAAAGACACCATCTCCCAGGAGCTAAACATAAAGACACCATCTCCCAGGAGCTAAACATAAAGACACCATCTCCCAGGAGCTAAACATAAAGACACCATCTCCCAGGAGCTAAACATAAAGACACCATCTCCCAGGAGCTAAACATAAAGACACCATCTCCCAGGAGCTAAACATAAAGACACCATCTCCCAGGAGCTAAACATAAAGACACCATCTCCCAGGAGCTAAACATAAAGACACCATCTCCCAGGAGCTAAACATAAAGACACCATCTCCCAGGAGCTAAACATAAAGACACCATCTCCCAGGAGCTAAACATAAAGACACCATCTCCCAGGAGCTAAACATAAAGACACCATCTCCCAGGAGCTAAACATAAAGACACCATCTCCCAGGAGCTAAACATAAAGACACCATCTCCCAGGAGCTAAACATAAAGACACCATCTCCCAGGAGCTAAACATAAAGACACCATCTCCCAGGAGCTAAACATAAAGACACCATCTCCCAGGAGCTAAACATAAAGACACCATCTCCCAGGAGCTAAACATAAAGACACCATCTCCCAGGAGCTAAACATAAAGACACCATCTCCCAGGAGCTAAACATAAAGACACCATCTCCCAGGAGCTAAACATAAAGACACCATCTCCCAGGAGCTAAACATAAAGACACCATCTCCCAGGAGCTAAACATAAAGACACCATCTCCCAGGAGCTAAACATAAAGACACCATCTCCCAGGAGCTAAACATAAAGACACCATCTCCCAGGAGCTAAACATAAAGACACCATCTCCCAGGAGCTAAACATAAAGACACCATCTCCCAGGAGCTAAACATAAAGACACCATCTCCCAGGAGCTAAACATAAAGACACCATCTCCCAGGAGCTAAACATAAAGACACCATCTCCCAGGAGCTAAACATAAAGACACCATCTCCCAGGAGCTAAACATAAAGACACCATCTCCCAGGAGCTAAACATAAAGACACCATCTCCCAGGAGCTAAACATAAAGACACCATCTCCCAGGAGCTAAACATAAAGACACCATCTTCCAGGAGCTAAAATATAAAGACACCATCTCCCAGGAGCTAAACATAAAGACACCATCTCCCAGGAGCTAAAACATAAAGACACCATCTCCCAGGAGCTAAAACATAAAGACACCATGTCCCATGAGCTAAAACATAAAGACACCATCTCCCATGAGCTAAAACATAAAGACACCATCTCCCAGGAGCTAAACATAAAGACACCATCTCCCAGGAGCTAAACATAAAGACACCATCTCCCAGGAGCTAAACATAAAGACACCATCTCCCAGGAGCTAAACATAAAGACACCATCTCCCAGGAGCTAAACATAAAGACACCATCTCCCAGGAGCTAAACATAAAGACACCATCTCCCAGGAGCTAAACATAAAGACACCATCTCCCAGGAGCTAAACATAAAGACCCAAAACATAAAGACACCATCTCCCAGGAGCTAAACATAAAGACACCATCTCCCAGGAGCTAAACATAAAGACACCATCTCCCAGGAGCTAAACATAAAGACACCATCTCCCAGGAGCTAAACATAAAGACACCATCTCCCAGGAGCTAAACATAAAGACACCATCTCCCAGGAGCTAAACATAAAGACACCATCTCCCAGGAGCTAAACATAAAGACACCATCTCCCAGGAGCTAAACATAAAGACACCATCTCCCAGGAGCTAAACATAAAGACACCATCTCCCAGGAGCTAAACATAAAGACACCATCTCCCAGGAGCTAAACATAAAGACACCATCTCCCAGGAGCTAAACATAAAGACACCATCTCCCAGGAGCTAAACATAAAGACACCATCTCCCAGGAGCTAAACATAAAGACACCATCTCCCAGGAGCTAAACATAAAGACACCATCTCCCAGGAGCTAAACATAAAGACACCATCTCCCAGGAGCTAAACATAAAGACACCATCTCCCAGGAGCTAAACATAAAGACACCATCTCCCAGGAGCTAAACATAAAGACACCATCTCCCAGGAGCTAAAACATAAAGACACCATCTCCCAGGAGCTAAAACATAAAGACACCATCTCCCAGGAGCTAAACATAAAGACACCATCTTCCAGGAGCTAAAATATAAAGACACCATCTCCCAGGAGCTAAACATAAAGACACCATCTCCCAGGAGCTAAAACATAAAGACACCATGTCCCATGAGCTAAAACATAAAGACACCATCTCCCATGAGCTAAAACATAAAGACACCATCTCCCATGAGCTAAAACATAAAGACACCAACTCCCAGGAGCTAAACATAAAGTCACCATCTCCCAGGAGCTAAACATAAAGACACCATCTCCCAGGAGCTAAACATAAAGACACCATCTCCCAGGAGCTAAACAAAAAGACACCATCTCCCAGGAGCTAAACATAAAGACACCATCTCCCAGGAGCTAAACATAAAGACACCATCTCCCAGGAGCTAAACATAAAGACACCATCTCCCATGAGCTAAAACATAAAGACACCATCTCCCATGAGCTAAAACATAAAGACACCAACTCCCAGGAGCTAAACATAAAGACACCATCTCCCAGGAGCTAAACATAAAGACACCATCTCCCAGGAGCTAAACATAAAGACACCATCTCCCAGGAGCTAAACAAAAAGACACCATCTCCCAGGAGCTAAACATAAAGACACCAATCTCCCAGGAGCTAAACATAAAGTCACCATGTCCCATGAGCTAAAACATAAAGACACCATCTCCCATGAGCTAAAACATAAAGACACCATCTCCCATGAGCTAAAACATAAAGACACCATCTCCCAGGAGCTAAACATAAAGACACCATCTCCCAGGAGCTAAACATAAAGACACCATCTCCCAGGAGCTAAACATAAAGACACCATCTCCCAGGAGCTAAACATAAAGACACCATCTCCCAGGAGCTAAACATAAAGACACCATCTCCCAGGAGCTAAACATAAAGACACCATCTCCCAGGAGCTAAACATAAAGACACCATCTCCCAGGAGCTAAACATAAAGACACCATCTCCCAGGAGCTAAACATAAAGACACCATCTCCCAGGAGCTAAACATAAAGACACCATCTCCCAGGAGCTAAACATAAAGACACCATCTCCCAGGAGCTAAACATAAAGACACCATCTCCCAGGAGCTAAAACATAAAGACACCATCTCCCAGGAGCTAAACATAAAGACACCATCTCCCAGGAGCTAAACATAAAGACACCATCTCCCAGGAGCTAAACATAAAGACACCATCTCCCATGAGCTAAACATAAAGACACCATCTCCCAGGAGCTAAACATAAAGACACCATCTCCCAGGAGCTAAACATAAAGACACCATCTCCCAGGAGCTAAACATAAAGACACCATCTCCCAGGAGCTAAACATAAAGACACCATCTCCCAGGAGCTAAACATAAAGACACCATCTCCCAGGAGCTAAACATAAAGACACCATCTCCCAGGAGCTAAACATAAAGTCACCATCTCCCAGGAGCTAAACATAAAGACACCATCTCCCAGGAGCTAAACATAAAGACACCATCTCCCAGGAGCTAAACATAAAGACACCATCTCCCAGGAGCTAAACATAAAGACACCATCTCCCAGGAGCTAAACATAAAGACACCATCTCCCAGGAGCTAAACATAAAGACACCATCTCCCAGGAGCTAAACATAAAGACACCATCTCCCAGGAGCTAAACATAAAGACACCATCTCCCAGGAGCTAAACATAAAGACACCATCTCCCAGGAGCTAAACATAAAGACACCATCTCCCAGGAGCTAAACATAAAGACACCATCTCCCAGGAGCTAAACATAAAGACACCATCTCCCAGGAGCTAAACATAAAGACACCATCTCCCAGGAGCTAAACATAAAGACACCATCTCCCAGGAGCTAAACATAAAGACACCATCTCCCAGGAGCTAAACATAAAGACACCATCTCCCAGGAGCTAAACATAAAGACACCATCTCCCAGGAGCTAAACATAAAGACACCATCTCCCAGGAGCTAAACATAAAGACACCATCTCCCAGGAGCTAAACATAAAGACACCATCTCCCAGGAGCTAAACATAAAGACACCATCTCCCAGGAGCTAAACATAAAGACACCATCTCCCAGGAGCTAAACATAAAGACACCATCTCCCAGGAGCTAAACATAAAGACACCATCTCCCAGGAGCTAAACATAAAGACACCATCTCCCAGGAGCTAAACATAAAGACACCATCTCCCAGGAGCTAAACATAAAGACACCATCTCCCAGGAGCTAAACATAAAGACACCATCTCCCAGTAGCTAAACATAAGGACACCATCTCCCAGTAGCTAAACATAAAGACACCATCTCCCAGTAGCTAAACATAAAGACACCATCTCCCAGTAGCTAAACATAAAGACACCATCTCCCAGTAGCTAAACATAAAGACACCATCTCCCAGTAGCTAAACATAAGACACCATCTCCCAGTAGCTAAACATAAAGACACCATCTCCCAGGAGCTAAACATAAAGACACCATCTCCCAGGAGCTAAACATAAAGACACCATCTCCCAGGAGCTAAACATAAAGACACCATCTCCCAGGAGCTAAACATAAAGACACCATCTCCCAGGAGCTAAACATAAAGACACCATCTCCCAGGAGCTAAACATAAAGACACCATCTCCCAGGAGCTAAACATAAAGACACCATCTCCCAGGAGCTAAACATAAAGACACCATCTCCCAGGAGCTAAACATAAAGACACCATCTCCCAGGAGCTAAACATAAAGACACCATCTCCCAGGAGCTAAACATAAAGACACCATCTCCCAGGAGCTAAACATAAAGACACCATCTCCCAGGAGCTAAACATAAAGACACCATCTCCCAGGAGCTAAACATAAAGACACCATCTCCCAGGAGCTAAACATAAAGACACCATCTCCCAGGAGCTAAACATAAAGACACCATCTCCCAGGAGCTAAACATAAAGACACCATCTCCCAGGAGCTAAACATAAAGACACCATCTCCCAGGAGCTAAACATAAAGACACCATCTCCCAGGAGCTAAAACATAAAGACACCATCTCCCAGGAGCTAAACATAAAGACACCATCTCCCAGGAGCTAAACATAAAGACACCATCTCCCAGGAGCTAAACATAAAGACACCATCTCCCATGAGCTAAAACATAAAGACACCATCTCCCATGAGCTAAAACATAAAGACACCATCTCCCATGAGCTAAAACATAAAGACACCATCTCCCATGAGCTAAAACATAAAGACACCATCTCCCAGGAGCTAAACATAAAGACACCATCTCCCAGGAGCTAAACATAAAGACACCATCTCCCAGGAGCTAAACATAAAGACACCATCTCCCAGGAGCTAAACATAAAGACACCATCTCCCAGGAGCTAAACATAAAGACACCATCTCCCAGGAGCTAAACATAAAGACACCATCTCCCAGGAGCTAAACATAAAGACACCATCTCCCAGGAGCTAAAACATAAAGACACCATCTCCCAGGAGCTAAAACATAAAGACACCATCTCCCATGAGCTAAAACATAAAGACACCATCTCCCAGGAGCTAAAACATAAAGACACCATCTCCCAGGAGCTAAAACATAAAGACACCATCTCCCAGGAGCTAAACATAAAGACACCATCTCCCAGGAGCTAAACATAAAGACACCATCTCCCAGGAGCTAAACATAAAGACACCATCTCCCAGGAGCTAAACATAAAGACACCATCTCCCAGGAGCTAAACATAAAGACACCATCTCCCAGGAGCTAAACATAAAGACACCATCTCCCAGGAGCTAAACATAAAGACACCATCTCCCAGGAGCTAAACATAAAGACACCATCTCCCAGGAGCTAAACATAAAGACACCATCTCCCAGGAGCTAAACATAAAGACACCATCTCCCAGGAGCTAAACATAAAGACACCATCTCCCAGGAGCTAAACATAAAGACACCATCTCCCAGGAGCTAAACATAAAGACACCATCTTCCAGGAGCTAAACATAAAGACACCATCTCCCAGGAGCTAAACATAAAGACACCATCTCCCAGGAGCTAAACATAAAGACACCATCTCCCAGGAGCTAAACATAAAGACACCATCTCCCAGGAGCTAAACATAAAGACACCATCTCCCAGGAGCTAAACATAAAGACACCATCTCCCAGGAGCTAAACATAAAGACACCATCTCCCAGGAGCTAAACATAAAGACACCATCTTCCAGGAGCTAAATATAAAGACACCATCTCCCAGGAGCTAAAACATAAAGACACCATGTCCCATGAGCTAAAACATAAAGACACCATGTCCCATGAGCTAAAACATAAAGACACCATCTCCCATGAGCTAAAACATAAAGACACCATCTCCCATGAGCTAAAACATAAAGACACCATCTCCCAGGAGCTAAACATAAAGACACCATCTCCCAGGAGCTAAACATAAAGACACCATCTCCCAGGAGCTAAACATAAAGACACCATCTCCCAGGAGCTAAACATAAAGACACCATCTCCCAGGAGCTAAACATAAAGACACCATCTCCCAGGAGCTAAACATAAAGACACCATCTCCCAGGAGCTAAACATAAAGACACCATCTCCCAGGAGCTAAACATAAAGACACCATCTCCCAGGAGCTAAACATAAAGACACCATCTCCCAGGAGCTAAACATAAAGACACCATCTCCCAGGAGCTAAACATAAAGACACCATCTCCCAGGAGCTAAACATAAAGACACCATCTCCCAGGAGCTAAACATAAAGACACCATCTCCCAGGAGCTAAACATAAAGACACCATCTCCCAGGAGCTAAACATAAAGACACCATCTCCCAGGAGCTAAACATAAAGACACCATCTCCCAGGAGCTAAACATAAAGACACCATCTCCCAGGAGCTAAACATAAAGACACCATCTCCCAGGAGCTAAACATAAAGACACCATCTCCCAGGAGCTAAACATAAAGACACCATCTCCCAGGAGCTAAACATAAAGTCACCATCTCCCAGGAGCTAAACATAAAGTCACCATCTCCCAGGAGCTAAACATAAAGACACCATCTCCCAGGAGCTAAACATAAAGACACCATCTCCCAGGAGCTAAACATAAAGACACCATCTCCCAGGAGCTAAACATAAAGACACCATCTCCCAGGAGCTAAACATAAAGTCACCATCTCCCAGGAGCTAAACATAAAGACACCAACTCCCAGGAGCTAAACATAAAGACACCATCTCCCAGGAGCTAAACATAAAGTCACCATCTCCCAGGAGCTAAACATAAAGACACCATCTCCCAGGAGCTAAACATAAAGACACCATCTCCCAGGAGCTAAACATAAAGACACCATCTCCCAGGAGCTAAACATAAAGTCACCATCTCCCAGGAGCTAAACATAAAGTCACCATCTCCCAGGAGCTAAACATAAAGACACCATCTCCCAGGAGCTAAACATAAAGACACCATCTCCCAGGAGCTAAACATAAAGACACAATCTTCCAGGAACTAAACATAAAGACACCATCTCCCAGGAGCTAAACCTAATGACACCATCTCCCAGGAGCTAAAATATAAAGACACCATCTCCCAGGAGCTAAACATAAAGACACCATCTCCCAGGAGCTAAACATAAAGACACCATCTCCCAGGAGCTAAACATAAAGACACCATCTCCCAGGAGCTAAAAATAAAGACACCATCTCCCAGGAGCTAAACATAAAGACACCATCTCCCAGGAGCTAAACATAAAGACACCATCTCCCAGGAGCTAAACATAAAGACACCATCTCCCAGGAGCTAAACATAAAGACACCATCTCCCAGGAGCTAAACATAAAGACACCATCTCCCAGGAGCTAAACATAAAGACACCATCTCCCAGGAGCTAAACATAAAGACACCATCTCCCAGGAGCTAAACATAAAGACACCATCTCCCAGGAGCTAAACATAAAGACACCATCTCCCAGGAGCTAAACATAAAGACACCATCTCCCAGGAGCTAAACATAAAGACACCATCTCCCAGGAGCTAAACATAAAGACACCATCTCCCAGGAGCTAAACATAAAGACACCATCTCCCAGGAGCTAAAACATAAAGACACCATCTCCCAGGAGCTAAACATAAAGACACCATCTCCCAGGAGCTAAAACATAAAGACACCATCTCCCAGGAGCTAAACATAAAGACACCATCTCCCAGGAGCTAAACATAAAGACACCATCTCCCAGTAGCTAAACATAAAGACACCATCTCCCAGTAGCTAAACATAAGGACACCATCTCCCAGGAGCTAAACATAAAGACACCATCTCCCAGGAGCTAAACCTAATGACACCATCTCCCAGTAGCTAAACATAAAGACACCATCTCCCAGGAGCTAAACCTAATGACACCATCTTCCAGGAGCTAAACATAAAGACACCATCTCCCAGGAGCTAAACCTAATGACACCATCTTCCAGGAGCTAAAACATAAAGACACCATCTCCCAGTAGCTAAACATAAAGACACCATGTCCCATGAGCTAAACATAAAGACACCATCTCCCAGGAGCTAAACCTAATGACACCATCTCCCAGGAGCTAAAATATAAAGACACCATCTCCCAGTAGCTAAACATAAAGACACCATCTCCCAGGAGCTAAACATAAAGACACCATCTCCCAGGAGCTAAACATAAAGACACCATCTCCCAGGAGCTAAACATAAAGACACCATCTCCCAGGAGCTAAACATAAAGACACCATCTCCCAGGAGCTAAACATAAAGACACCATCTCCCAGGAGCTAAACATAAAGACACCATCTCCCAGGAGCTAAACATAAAGACACCATCTCCCAGGAGCTAAACATAAAGACACCATCTCCCAGGAGCTAAACATAAAGACACCATCTCCCAGGAGCTAAACATAAAGACACCATCTCCCAGGAGCTAAACATAAAGACACCATCTCCCAGGAGCTAAATATAAAGACACCATCTCCCAGGAGCTAAACATAAAGACACCATCTCCCAGGAGCTAAACATAAAGACACCATCTCCCAGGAGCTAAAACATAAAGACACCATCTCCCAGGAGCTAAATATAAAGACACCATCTCCCAGGAGCTAAAACATAAAGACACCATCTCCCAGTAGCTAAACATAAAGACACCATCTCCCAGTAGCTAAACATAAGGACACCATCTCCCAGGAGCTAAACATAAAGACACCATCTCCCAGGAGCTAAACCTAATGACACCATCTCCCAGTAGCTAAACATAAAGACACCATCTCCCAGGAGCTAAACCTAATGACACCATCTTCCAGGAGCTAAACATAAAGACACCATCTCCCAGGAGCTAAACCTAATGACACCATCTTCCAGGAGCTAAAACATAAAGACACCATCTCCCAGTAGCTAAACATAAAGACACCATCTCCCAGGAGCTAAACATAAGGACACCATCTCCAGGGCTGCCAACTTTTCAAAAAGCCAAAGAGTGAGAATTTTGTTTGTGTGTGTGTGGGGGGGGGAGGGGGGAAGCGCGGCGGCAGCGCGGCGGCAGCGCGGCGGCAGCGCGGCAACAGGGTTTGATTGTGCTGGTGAGCTTCACCTGCCCTCATCATGTTGGCTACATCCTACAATAGAAATTGACTTAAAATGACTCCCTACACTCTTTTTTATAGATCTGTGTCAGATTGAAATACAATACTATTTCATGTTTGAATATGTATGGAGGACTGAAACTGACATAATTAGAAATAAAAAGTAGAAAGAAATATATTAATGGACGAATAAATAACTAAAACATATAAAAACCAATAAATAACTTAAAATGCACCAATTAAATAAAAAAGGAAACCTTTCCTGGATCAGCTCTTCTCCTATTGGTCAACAGACAGGATAAAGCAGGATCCACGTGCAGATGTCTGTGCTGCCTCTATAGCTATGTTTCCATCCAATTTAAATTCGATTTTTGAGCGAATTTTAGAAAATTTCGCTAAAATGTAAATTAAAATTATGAGGATCAGAAGTGTTTCCATTAAACTGGCTTGAAGCGCATCTGCAATGCCACGCAAAGCGTCTCTACGTCAGACGTCAGCGTCATTACGTCACACGTCAGCGCCATACGTCAGACGTCAGCGTTACGCACTTCCACAGTAAACAGGAAGTAGCGTTTGAAAACAGACATCTCGGCAAAATGGAGAGAATATTTCAGGTATGTGTTGCTATCGGGCAAGTTGTATTTATTCTGTCATGCCAACTAGTTTTAGCGATGTTACATGTTGTCCGGAGCGGAAACAGCTGATCAGTCACGTGACGTGAATGTTCGCTGCGGCAGAACTGAGTCGGCTAATCTGTTTCCATCTGTCGTTTAGCCGACTCAGCTCTGAATCGACTCCCCAAAAACTACCTCAAGCGAGCGTATAAACTTTAGAGCGACTTAGAGGAAGTTAACTCGAATTATGCCGTTTCCATTTAGCTTTTCTGATGCGATGCTTCATAATGCGCACCTAGAAACCTTGATGGAAACACGCCTAGTTTAAGGTTTAGTTTAAAACAAAAGCACAGGTGTTTTCCTGTTTGTTTTGTTTTAAACTAAACTTTAAACTTTAAGTGCATATATTCATTTAATGGTCTATTTACAGTATATATTTCTGCTTTTATTTCTAATAATGTCAGTAAGTCCTCCATAAACGTTGGTATTTACCACATTTTTGACTGTGTTTTAACTGTTACATTGTATGAAGAGCATGGGATGTACCCGGTAGGTTTAGTCAAAAATGACAAGAGAAAAGTTAAGAAACATTCTTCATTTTCCAGTGGGTTTAGCTGAAAATGTACATATCAACAGCAAAACAGCAACAAAACATATAAATACAGTGCCTAAATGGTAAGCAGATGAGTTGTGAACAATTTAATTTCAAGTGTTTTGAACTGTGTTCACACAAAAAGCTGGGAACAGCTGGAATTCCTCAAGTCTCATATTTTGTGTGACTGATTGTACAGGCCTGTGGCCTTCTTAGAGGCATTGATGATTGTAGATGACGGTTCCCACTTGAAGCATGGCTCCAAATCAGCCATCTTTATAGCCATGATGGAGGAGAGGGTACCATCTAGTGCCAAGCTATTCCTAGTCTTTGTTTTGTTGAGGCCCACCACCGAAAAAACCCTCTCTGCATCAGCATTCGAATGTGGGAGGACGAGGACCAGCTTTGACTGAGTACATTTAAACCAATGTACTCAGTTAACAAGATACCATTATCTACTTGTGTTTATTCTTAATTTTCAATTCAATCTTACCTGCTCTTGGTGTTGCTAGGCAGACTCCGGCTAGCCAAACAGCACACTTTATTTCCCTTTTGAAGGATTAAAAAAATATACATTAAAGCTAATATGTTAATTAGATACTAAATACTCAAATTGTCAAATTGTACTAAAACTTAAATGTGTATTCAAATCATGTAAATAGCTTAAATTTTGTATCATTGTTGAGTGGCTTGGAAATTTGTACATTTGATTGAGTTATTTTTATTGATCTCGCTTTTTTTTTGTTATTATAGAAATAAGGGGCAGGTAAAATAAGATTTTTTTCTTCTCCCTGTCTCCTTTCATTTTATGTTTTTTTTTTTTCCTTTTTCATTTGATTGTTAAAATGTAAAAATGTTTTTTTCTTTACAAAATGTAAAATGAACAAATAAATAAATAAAAATAAAAAATAAAGATTGGAGCAAGAACCTGTCCCTGAGAAATTTTCTCCTGGAATGTTGAAAATTTGTAGGTGCCTTGCAAAATCATCACCCTGCATTATTATGGAGATGCTCTGCTGCTGCTTCTGGCCTCTGATTGGTCAATCTCACTGATAAGCTTTGGTCCCTGGCAATCAGATAATTTATGCCCCTTGGCTGTTTCCTGAAGATCTGATTGTTTTGTGCTTCTGTGTGTGCGTGACTCTTTAAGTTAAATCAGTTTTCAAAACAGTGCAGCAAGGATTCTGTTGAGAGTTCGTAAATTTGAACATATTACACCCATTCTCCATAACCTCCATTGGCTTCCTGTCACCTACAGAATTCAGTACTGTAGAAAACTGCTCTCATTACCCATCAATGCTTGCACGGCACTTCACCTGACTATCTAAAGGACATTCTTGCACCATATTCATCCACCCGGTCTCTACGTTCACAGAACAGCAATTTACTTCATATTCCTCGGACAAAATTGAGGACCATGGGAGACCGAGCATTCTGTGTGGCTGCCCCCCGCCTGTGGAACTCCCTCCCTGACGACCTGAGAGCTCCACAGTCACTGGTTGACTTTAAAAGCAGCATAAAGACTTTTCTTTTTAAGCAAGCCTATTCTGCCTCCACATGATTTTATCTTTGATCTTAGCTGATATCATTATTGATTTTACTTGATTTTATCACTTGTTTTATTTTATTTATTTTTTAAGCAAGCCTAATCTGTATCACATGATTTTATCTTTGATCTTAGTCGATATTATTATTGATTTTATTTGATTTTATCACTTATTTTATTTTGATCTTTGCTTTTTTACACTTTGTAGCACTTTGAGATTTTTATTAATGAAAAGTGCATTATAAATGGAATTCATTATTATTATTATTATAGTTTAGAAAAGTTTAATGTGTCTCAGTCGTTTTACTATGGGTTTATGTGTAAGGCACTTAACACATGATTGCATAAACACTTGATTATAGCACATAAAAACAGTTGCGATTTATACCATTTGTAAAATAGTTTCAATCAGTAAAAGCATAATATTCTTCACTTTCCCTCTCTGCTCCATCCACCTCGTTTTTCCTTTCATGTTTGATAATGTTACAGACTCACCTCCTCTTTCTTTTTCTTCAATTTGCCGCACACACCGAGCTCCCGCACCGTGAGTAACTTTCTGCTCTGCAAACTGCAGGTAAGATGGAAGGTTGGAGCAAAAATACGGACTGATAACAACAACGTGGATGTTCTTGTGCAAAACACCAAGGGTTGTGGTGAAAACATGGAGCGGATTCATGTATTTTCCCAATACGTAAGTGGAACGGAGTTGAGATTTTGACGCCTGTCAGTTTTCAGCGTGAGAAAAGTCAATGCGGCGTGAGAGCGTGTGAAACCACTCGAATGCGTGTGTCTCACGGTCATTGCGTGAGAGTTGGCAGCCCTGCATCTCCCAGTAGCTAAACATAAAGACACCATCTCCCAGTAGCTAAACATAAAGTCACCATCTCCCAGGAGCTAAACATAAAGACACCATCTCCCAGGAGCTAAACCTAATGACACCATCTCCCAGGAGCTAAACATAAAGACACCATCTCCCAGGAGCTAAACATAAAGACACCATCTTCCAGGAGCTAAACATAAAGACACCATCTCCCAGGAGCTAAACATAAAGACACCATCTCCCAGGAGCTAAACATAAAGACACCATCTCCCAGGAGCTAAACATAAAGACACCATCTCCCAGGAGCTAAACATAAAGACACCATCTCCCAGTAGCTAAACATAAAGACACCATCTCCCAGTAGCTAAACATAAAGACACCATCTCCCAGGAGCTAAACATAAAGACACCATCTCCCAGGAGCTAAACATAAAGACACCATCTCCCAGGAGCTAAACATAAAGACACCATCTCCCAGGAGCTAAACATAAAGACACCATCTCCCAGGAGCTAAAACATAAAGACACCATCTCCCAGGAGCTAAACATAAAGACACCATCTCCCAGGAGCTAAACATAAAGACACAATCTTCCAGGAACTAAACATAAAGACACCATCTCCCAGGAGCTAAACATAAAGTCACCATCTCCCAGGAACTAAACATAAAGACACAATCTTCCAGGAACTAAACATAAAGACACAATCTTCCAGGAACCAAACATAAAGACACCATCTCCCAGGAGCTAAAACATAAAGACATTATCTCCCAGGAGCTAAAACAGCAACTCTACCTTTAGATCAAAGCTTTCCAACAGCCGTGTCAGAAGAAATCACCGCTCTTCCTTTTCTTTTAAATTTGCCCTTTTTTCCATTGGGAAATCCTTTCGTATAACGTTGAATCTTTTCAAACATTCGGGCTTGAAGTCCTGAAAACTTCGCTCCAGAACAAACGTCATGAACAGATGCAGCTGTTTGGTGACCAGTCGACCAATCTGAAGTTTGGCATGTGACCTTTGAACCTCTCCTCGCCGTGACTCTTTTCGCAGCTCGGCTCACGTGACCGTCGATGGAAGCGTCTAATTTCTGACGTGTTTTTAACGTTTGAGCTTTACAGGGAAGCCTTCCTGCTGACGGGAGAGCAGCGTTGATCCTCTGACCTCTCATGAACTGTAGAAAAGGCTCTCTGTCGTCGTTTTAGTTGCACTGTAGGGTGGAGGTGATGGGGTTCTGGTGGGTGGTGGGGGCTCTTTTACAGATCAAATCAATACTTTACGAGCAGGTTCTGAATGTAGTTTGCAGAGTAAAGCTTTGAGCCGTCTGCGAGCGGAGGGAAACGTTCGGTTTTACCGGCGTCTCCTCTGAGTCTTCATCAAAACGTTTGTTTCGTGTTGACCGGGGCAACAAACGCAACGTTTGTTGGGAGATTCTCTGACTGCATCCAGGTCTCTCTGGGGAAAAACGTTTACCAAAGCTCTGGGGTTGGTGGGGGTCCCTCCCCCGTCCCTCAAATCTGCTGCTGCTTTTAAAACAGAAACTCAAAGCTGCTTCCACAGAGATCATAAGTTCAGAAATGTTCTAATTTATTTGTCAATTTTGTTTTTTATGTTTTTTTTGTTTGTTTTTCTTAGATGTGAATTTTAGGGTGTGATGGGTAGATTTTTGTGGACGGGTGTTTTTTTCTTTGCCCCGTCGTACACACACAGGTTTGTTTTTGTATCTTTGTGGGGCCATTGCATTGACTTCCATTCAATTTTCATTCATTTCTACAGCCTAACCCTGACCTTTACCCTAAACCTAACACATCCTCAATTTACACCTTAGTCCTAAACCTAACCCCTAACCCACCAACGGGACTTCTTCTTATGGGGCCCGGGCTTTGGGCCCCATAAGAACCAGTTGGTCCTCACAATTTGGTATAACTCAGAAAACTGGGCCTCACAACGTAGCATAAACAAGGACACACACACACACTGCTGCCCGGCTTTATCTGCGTTCAGTCTGGTCGCCCGACTAAACTTATGACCCAAATGAAAACGGTTGATTATTTTACGGCGGTGTCTGGAGTGTGCCGCTGGAATATCTGACGCTGCCGTGCAGTTTTAAAACATTCAGCTGCTTCAGTTCATCCTCCTCTCAAAGAAAGGCCTTCATTTACATGGCCGGCTGTCCTGATCATGTGACCACCATCCCGCTGCAGATCTGACGACGCAGCTGAATATAAACTGAAAGCAGTACCTTCAGCTGCAGTAGTGATGAATTTAAATCACTGCGCACACACACACACACACACATGGACAGTTTCAGTCGAAAGGAGTCGGATAATGAATATTAAAGAGGTTAAAGGTTGTAATTCTCGTTCAAAGTGCAGGAAAATGTTTGTGACCAGCGAGCTGCGTGATGCTTGTCTGCACGGCTTCACAATATTTAGCTGTCCACACAAATCAGACAAATTAAATGTGTTTTAAATTATTTTCTCATTCTTTTGTCTAAAAGTAATTTTTTTAATATAACTTGTTATGAAAGTTTGACTCGGCTTTAATCTAAATCTGATGCAAGCCTTATAATTTCATGTTTTATGTTCACTCTTATTTTAACACTCTGACCGTTTTCATGCACGCTGGTCCAACCCTCTGAGTTTCATTTCTGGTGTCAAACGGTGAACTAAAGGCTCGCAGCATCAACACTACATGCTTCTAAAATTAGATTTTTGATTAAAAAGGTGGATTTTATTTTTCACAAAGAGCTCTAGTAAGAACTGAAAAGCCGTTTTTAATTTCAGCAGCACACTCGAGACTTTTGTTTTAAACTTTTAACTCACCTCAGATCTCAGTTATTGATCTACCGTATTTTCCGACGTTTAAGTCGCAGTTTTTTTGTTGTTGTTGTTTTTTGTTTTGTTTTATAGATTTGTCAGTCATGTACCTTGTACACCGAAGCGACTTATCTATATAGAATATATATATTATTATATATATTATTATATTATATAATATATATATATTATTATATATATTATTATATGTATATATATATATATATTCCCCATGTTCATAACGCAAATTTTGACTGACGCTTTAAATTTCGAAGAACTGCAACAGCGAGTCCTCTCGTGCATGATTGATGCTTTTTTTACTGATGCAACTTATACTCTGGAAAATACGGTAATTTATCATTTTTACTGAAGTAATGAAGGCCTGGCGTGACGGTGAAACAGAAAACGGGGAGCAGTCAGCGTCTTTGTGTTTTTTGTTTCTCCATTTATCATTTTGTCTCTTTTATCTGATCAAACGGAAACGTTCTCAGTTTCTGAAGTGAACAAGCTAAAAAAAATACACTGAAGAAGAATGTTGTTCAAATGAGAGCAATATGTAGAAACGGTCCTGATACGTTGGGGATGTTCTAAAATGTTTATTGTATAGAGATTAATAAAAGTTTTTTTTTTCATTAAAACGTCTTCTGTGGTTTATTCAACGGTTCGTGTTGAATCATAAAACAAAGTTTGATGTTTTAAAAGTACAGGTACATTCTGAAAAGAGAAAAGCTTTTCACGTTGCAGCAGTTTGTTTTTTTAACCTTTTAGTTTGAGGAAGATGAGGTTATTACCAGGTTGACATTGTTTTTGGATCATTTTGTTTTGTAAAGGTTGTTTTGTGATTAAATGAGAGATGAACCTGAATCAGTGGGCAGACAGATGAAGTTGTTCAGAGTGAGGTGGAGGCCATCATCAAGAAAATGAAGCCTTCATCCTGCGCCCTGGATCCCTTCCCCTCGTCTCATAAAATCCAATCACTCTGCAATAAGCCCATTAATCACACAAATAATAAATAAGTCTCTACAATCTGGTCATGTTCCACTGCCTCTAAAAACTGCCATCATTAGGCCTCTTCTGAAAAAATCTAATTTGGATCCCGACATTTTTTCTAATTACCGCCCAATTTCACACCTCCCTTTTCTGTCTAAAGTGCTGGAGAAAGCAGTTGCTGCTCAGCTGCAGGACCACCTACAACAACACTCCCTGTATGAGAAGTTCCAGTCTGGATTCAGGGCAGCTCACAGTACAGAGACTGCATTGCTGAGAGTTACCAATGATGTCCTCATGGCTGCTGACACTGGTTCTCCCTCCATCCTTGTCCTCCTTGACCTCACTGCAGCCTTCGACACTGTGGACCATAGTATCCTCCTCCACCGTCTTCATGTGGAGGTCGGTCTCTGTGACACTGTCCTGGACTGGTTCAAATCTTTCCTCTCCAATAGGCTGGAATGTGTTAGTCTTGGCAATGCCACTTCCCAGACAGTCGGTGTCTCCTGTGGTGTCCCTCAAGGGTCAGTTCTGGGGCCCCTGCTGTTTTCCCTCTACATGCTGCCTTTAGGTCAAATTATTAATCAGTTCAACATTTCTTTTCACTGTTATGCCGACGATACACAGCTTTACATCAGGACTGGAGCATCCTCATCATCCCTCATCTCCATCTTCACTCACTGCCCTCTCTACCTGCCTGGAGGAAATAAGGGCATGGATGAATCAGAACTTTCTTCAATTAAACTGCTCCAAGACTGAGGCCATACTGATTGGCACCCCTCACCAGATACAAACATCAACTTTAACAACAATCTCCTTCTCTGGTCAAGACATCCCCCTCTCCACCTCTGTTACAAATCTTGGAATAAAAATGGACTCTCATCTTACATTTGAAAATCACATTAAGCATCTGTTTAAAACCTGCTTCTTCCATCTTCGAAACATCTCCAGACTTCGCCCATCTCTAACTTTTTCTGATGCTGAGAAGCTCGTCCATGCTTTTGTCTCCTCCAGGCTCGACTACTGCAACTCCCTGTTTATTGGAATCCCTGGTAAATACCTTCAGAAGCTTCAATATATTCAAAACAGTGCAGCAAGGATTTTGTTGAGAGTTCGTAAATTTGAACATATTACACCCATTCTCCATAACCTTCATTGGCTTCCTGTCACCTACAGAATTCAGTACAAAACTGCTCTCATTACACATCAATGCTTACACGGAACTTCACCAGATTATCTAAAGGACATTCTTGTTCCATATTCATCCACCCGGTCTCTACGGTCACAGAACAGTAATCTCCTTCACATTCCGAGAACCAAATTAAGGACCATGGGAGACCGGGCTTTCAGTGTGGCTGCCCCCCACCTATGGAACTCTCTTCCTGACTGCCTGAGAGCTCCACAGTCACTGGTTGACTTTAAAAGCGGCTTGAAGACCTTTCTTTTTAAGCGAGCCTACTCTGCCTCCTCATGATTCTATCTTTGATCTTAGTTGATACTGTTATTGATTTTATTTGTTTTATCACTTGTTTTATTTGACCTTTAATTTTGTTGCACTTTGTAGCACTTTGAGATTTTCATTAATGAAAAGTGCTTTATAAATTAAATTATTATTATTATTATAGTTGCACAACACGAAGGAGTGGATTTGTGGATTTTGGGGTCTGAACTCCAGATGACGGATTAATTCAAGTTTATTTCAGCAACACACAGAACGTGCTGCCACACAAACCATCGGACGACAAATAACAGCAAGTTTGTTGCACATTGTGTCCTGGTTAAGATCAAAATGCACCATTTGAATATATTATTTTAGAAAGCACCGTTCTTCATCAAAGCAGCCGGGCATTGTTTTATCCAGATGTTCCCTCTAAAAGATTAACTCAGGCCCTCAACAATTATTTTGAAATGAAAACATCTTGGGACAGAATCGAGCTCCTTGTGTTTTTGTAGCAAGTTGATTTGAGAATGATGAGCATCATAAATTCAACAATTTCCCTGGAGAGACCCTTTTTATTGGGATCCCATCTGTTGGGGAGTCATCTCATCATTACATCATCCTGACCCCCCCTTTTCCCTTCCTCCCCGCCTCAACACCCCCACCTGAGTGCTAAAATATCCCAATGTAGAGTCATCATTTCCAATGTTGCCGTCACCAGTTTTCCCTGCTGCCAGAGAAATGATGGATAAGTTGATCCGTTCTGACCGGTGAAGAGGCAGCCGCACAGCTGGATTTACATCTCCACACCCCGTCGAGATGACTCGTGTACTGGGCCTGCAGATGGCACCACCTTCCTTCAGGCGGCTGGGGGAACCATGTGGGTGCTGATGTTTTATTTTTCTTATTCATTTATTTATTTTTGTTATTCATTTAATTTCCTTTAAAAACACAAATACAATTTCAAAAAAAAAGGAAGCAGAAGAAGAAAATTTCTTATCATATTTGCTCCCGCTTAAACAAAATCAATTAAAACTATCAATTCAAACAACAATAATCATTCATATACTGTATAATACAGCAAAATACATAACTCGTCAAAATTTCACGTTTAACAAAATAGACAATCAGTTATATATCTTTCCAACAAAATAGTTTTTATCTTTTTCTTAAATACAAACATTGACTTCACCTTTTTTACATCATCCTCCAAACCATTCCACAGACCCATTCCCTGTACTGTATTGTATAAGACCGACACTTTAAACTGGTCCTTTAGGTTTAACAAAAATATCTTCCCTTCAAATTATAACAACTCTTCCTTTTTACAAAATATGCTTGAATGTTTGATGGTAGCAAGCAATTCTGAGCTTTAAACATAAGTAGAAGAATATTGTAATCCACTAAGTCATAAAACGTAAGTAATTTCAATTGACAAAACAGAACATTAGAAGGGTGACAATAACTCTTGTTATAATTCTTACAGCTCTTTTTTGCAGAATAAAAATAGGCTTTGTTATGGTTTTACATGCTGTACCCCAAACATTGACACAATTGATTTTGATTTGATTTGATGTTTATTCATTCATTCACAATAAGTTAAATGCGGGTGAAGGAAACATGAGGGGAACCACCATATTGTGTCTTTTAAACATACGGTGCCACCCAGATGTAAAGGATTTTAGCAGGGGTCAGTATTAAGCTGAACTCTTTATCCTTAATTAATTTACTTATTCAGATTGAATAGTAATTTCACGGATTCTTTTCTTTTTCAGTTTACCCAATATTTCTGTGATCTTTATGATGGATAAATAAATAAAGCCATTAAGTGACAGAGACGTTAACTTAGTTTGGTATGTCAAAGACACTACCATTTATTTAAAATAAATCAACTAAATTAACACCATTACACTTGATTGACATGATTTCACTTTCTTGCAATTTAACACGTCAGCACATTTAAATTGTAACACAACAGACATAAATACAGGATGTTAACATATTTAGTCTGAGGCTCTATGACTTAAATAGTTTCCAGCTTAGAATTGAGGGGAGAAGAGATAGGAGGAAAGATGGAGAGATGGTTTAAAGGAAATTGTCTTGAGCATGTTACCAGAAGTGACACTTCCCATCCGACTTCTGCTAAAATCCAGGTACGTTTGTAAACAGCTCTTTACCTTCGACGACGAGTCTGATAAAGAGATGACACCAGCCTTTCAGATGCACAGAGTCCTTCAGGCCCAGCACGTCCGAGCTGGTTCTCGTTTACGTTTTCAACGTCTCCTGGTTTCGCGTTGGTCATCAGAAAATGCGTCAGCTCCTGGCCTCTGACTTCAAGATAACTATTCCAGGAAGGAATAAACAAAGTTTTGAGCTTACGCTCGTTCTAAGTGGACTATAACAGCATGTTATTAGTCCTTAACTGGATGACGTGTCCTTAGCGTGTGACTAAACGTCCATCCAGCTCTTTGGGAAAAGTTCACATCTCTTGAAGTTCCCAGCAGACTCTGACTATTCCAGCTTAGCTTAGAACTTTAAGAAAGAACTCTGAGATGAGAGAGACTTGTCTCTTTTCCATTGGTTCAAAAGAAAAACAGTCGAGCAGTTCACTTGTTATCACGATTCAAGGTGAAATTCAGCAGAGGGAGATTGTTTAGGAAAAGACAGAGAATGCTGGAGTCATTCTCATGCAAACAACGGATTAACTGTCTTCTTATTTCTAAACAAAACGGTCGGGCCTCTCTGACCCGAGCCCTCAACTTTCACACAATTTGTGAATACATCGTTAGTGCAGAAGTGACACAGTAATGCTTCACATTTAAAGAAAGAAATAACACAGCATATAACATATGTGATCATGATATATTGTAAACTACAACATTGCTCATGAATAAAAACAGGTGATGCTCTGATTATATTTGTTATTAGCACAAAATCAAAGATAGAAATAGTCTCTTTTTGAGTGAATCTGTCCTTTGATTTAAACTAATAAAATAAATTGTGTTAAATGTCTCGTTTTACTGAGAGGTCAGTACAGGTAGTCCCCGACTTACGAGCGCTCTGACCTACGAGGTTCCGGACTTACGAGCTGGCGAATTTTTGGAAAAAACGCAAAAAATACCGAGTTTTTCTGTGTTTTTTCACCACAGTTCGTTAGCTAAACATGTGGACACACGTTTCCGATCATTTTTATGCACTCGTAAGCAGTTTTTCGATGAAAAACGAGTGTTTGTAGTCGCGCTAGCAAAACCGTTCCAACTTACGAGCGAAATTCCGGACTTACGAGACACGTGGCGGCCGTTCCAAGTTACGAATTTTCGCTTTACGAGCGCCTCGGAGGAACGGAACTTGCTCGTAAGTCGGGGACTACCTGTAAAGGTCATCTCTGGAACAGTTCAGAAATACACAGGTGTATCAGAGCAGGCACGGTCATGCCCACTACACGGGACTACAAGTGTACAGTATTATAAATTAAATGTAAAGCATCATTGTTCAATAAGTCCCTTACTCTGTGCAATACTGCATTGGACTTAGATATTTTAATTTTTTACAAGATTTATATGTTGTTTCCATGACAGTTTATAATCAATAATTACACCCAGAAACTTTACCTCATTCACTTTACATATCTTAATACCATCAATTTTGAAAGAAAAATCCAAAGTTATCTTTTTTTTTACTAAATATCATAAAATACCCTGATGCAGGCTCAATAATCCAGGTAGAAAAATCTAAAAAAGCTAAGTCTAGTCCTCTGGACATTCAAAAAACGAAACAACGGTTTGTTTTGTTTTTTTGAATGTCCAGAGGACTATGGCTTTTTTTAAGATAAATATCATAAAATTAGTTTTATCAACATTCAATGATAACTTATTTAATTTAAACCAATCCTGTATTTTTACAATCTCCTTGTTTACCAACTCAAACATATGTTCCATGTTTTTACCCAAACAGAAAAAAGTTGTATCATCAGCAAATAAAACACATTTGAGGATGTCGGATACTTCAGTTAAATCATTTACATATAAAATAAACTATTTAGGTCCAAGTACTGAACCTTGTTTGTTTAACAATCCATCTGTAAAGTATACAACTCCCAATGTTTTCAGTTGAAAATTTTCTCCATCAAATGGTAAATGGAGCTTATTTATATAGCGCTTTCTAGCCCCCTGTGAGGAGCCCCAAAGCGCTTTACAATACCAACCATCCACCCATTCATACACGCAATCATACACCGGTAGCGGCAGACTGCCATGCAAGGCGCCTTTCCAGTTCTACCGGGAGCAACTCGGGGTTAAGTGTCTTGCCCAGGGACACAACGACACATGGTGTGGGGAACCGGGATTCGAACCTCCAACCTTCCGATCGGGGGACGACTGCCATTACCACTACGCCACGGCCGCCCGTCAAGGCAAGAATGCAAAAGTTTAACAAATAAAAAAAATCACTGATCTACCTTGTATGTGGGGTCAGTGGGTGTCAATAATGTTGATATCAACGAGTCAAAAATGATCAATACAGACTCAAATGTTAACGTAAATCTAAAGGTCCCAGGAGGTCGTTTAAGGTGACGAGGCCTTGGCGTGTTATTGAAGGCCGTTGTTTCTCTGACCTGCACAGAAAGTAGTTGCTTTACAGGGAACTGATCAACACTGGTTCATACCCAGCCATGAACTGGAACCTGCTGGAACACCAGTGGCCCTGTCCTCAGTGAAGATGGTTTTACGTCACCATGGATGGACTGACAGAACCAAGAAGCAAGCTCCGCCTTCAAAAGCCACACCTTCGAGTAGGACTGAAACCAGCAGCTGTCCACTTGGACAAGACAGATGTCTTCTGGAGAAACGTTTGATGGTCAGATGAGACAGACCGAGGAAGGATGATTGAAAGAGTTGTGGTGAAACTTCCAGATGTTGGGCACGGTGGTGGTAGCGTCATGTTGCACAAAGTGGGTGAAATACTGAAGAAGGAAGGGTGTCGGCTTCACCTCAAACCAACAGCTGGACGGTTGAAACATGGACACAGCTGGGTCCAACGTTGCGACGATCCCAAGCGCACATCAGAATCAGTTTTTGGTCGGATACATGGAGCCAACGTGAAGCCTTCCCAAATCCAAGACGTCATCCTGGTCTAAAAGCCTGGTCTGTGAAGGAAGCCACCACTCTTAATGAACTCTTCCAGTTCTGCCAAGAAGAAAGAATGGTGTCAACCATGAACCACAACTCCACCAGAACCTTGTTGTTGGACCCAAAAAGCTTGTGGTCCAGGTCACATGCGCTGACAACAAGCAGTGGTTCATGGGGGTGTTTCCTGAGTGGACTAGAGCAAATCTATGAGAAAGTCAAACTTGTGCACCAGATGGTTGTTTCTAAAAATCACTGAAACGGTGTAATCGTTTCACCAAGTACAAAGTACAAGTCGGCTTCAAATAATTAATTAAAGTTGTAATTTACTGTAAAATCTTTGCCCCTGCTGAAGAGATTGAAATGTCTCACTGAACGTAGAAAAGGACGAGTTTTACCCAAGAGGAATACAAGGAAAAGCACGTACTCTTGAGGAGTACACACATATATACAGCTTATACACAGATATACAGGGAGTACACACAGATATCATCATTCAACACTTGCTCTTCTCAAGGGCGGACGTCTCCTCTCGGTCTCCGCTTTGCTTTTGCTTTGTCTTGTCTGTGAAACTGTCTGAGAGCCTTTCTTCTACAAAATCTTCAGAATCATAACTATGGACTTCAATTTGGTCAGTTGGTCCCTCAACACAACTGATAACATTTCTTCAACAAGAAGACAGGCTGTAGGCGAGCCGATTTTCCCTGTTGGCATGCACACATCTGGATATCTCATCGACTTGAAGACTTGATGATGTGTCTATCTCTGCTGTCATCTGTGGATCTTAAGGACGCATATTTAATTGGATTTATGATAACTGGTTCCTGCTTTTTGGATTCGGCTGGTTCCTGGTCTATCAACACACAAGGCAGACGTTGGCAGCAAATCTGGACCTGGTCAGGCTGCCTGCCTTACATGATGGCTTGGTTCATGTCTCGAGAACCCAGACTTTTGGTTGGATGGATTAGATCTCGGGGATTTTCTCAGGCACGTTCCATTGGTATGGTCATTTTAATTTGGACATTTCGAAAGCGAGTGGACCGACACAGACTGAAGGTAGATGTCATTAAAGTTTTGCCTGTCCCCAAAATAATCTTGTTTATCTGACATTCGGCTCCCTGACTGGCCTTGACAGGCCGTCTTATCTCAACACGCCTGGAGAAGTTTTGTAAACTTGACGCTCTCACCCCTTCCAAACCTTCTGCTGAGGAAATCCACAGACTTTTCAGAGGAGCCCAGCTGAATAAACATTCTGTCATCATTTCAGGACTTTGGATTTGGATTTTTTTTTCATTACCACATTTTTGACCTTCAAGCAGAGGTCAAAAATGTGTTAGGAATTTTTTTTTGTCTCCAAACCCTATGTGTCATTTTTCACCATTTTTATTGTCTGTCCAACAGGTCTCACTTGTAAATGAGTCTTCGAGGCTCAATGTGACTTATCTGTTTAAAAAAGGTTGAATGAATGAATACACAGATATACAGAGAGTACACACAGATTTACAGGGAGTACAGGCATGAAGCCCAGTCACAAGAATCTGCCTCGAGCCGTTCGTGCAGCTTGTTTTTATTCTCCTCAGTTCAGCCGAGCTCTCAGACCCTCAGGCGTCTT
>JBBPBX010021751.1:15203-30111 GCA_038048925.1 Garcialebias charrua | reverse complement strand
CAAACAGCCCCACGTCTCTGACAAGTCATAGCCAGAGCCATATAAAGTGAGAGTTCCGACACCCTTTGAACTCGCCGACAGGCGGTCAATCGTTCCAAAATATGGCTATGGAAACCTTGTGGAGCTGCGCCCTCTGGCGGCGACGGAGCGCTACTGCAGGCAGAGTCAGACTGTAACCAGAGCCATGGAACAAATCGCCCCCTCCATGACCCACGTGACTTCCGCATTCCATTCTTACAATGGAACTCTATGGAAGTGTCGCAACTCTCACTTTATATGGCTCTGGTCGTAGCTGCTCGCTTGAGTCTCCGTGATGATGGCAAAGCAAAGAGGAGGAGCAGGGAGTTTGGCCCCACGTAGAGATCTGGATTGATCTGGACAAGTCTGAAGCCGGAAAGGATGATTCACTCATTCAGTCGAGAAAACAACACAGAGGGGTGAGATCACGAGAACACCTGAGAGCCCTTTAAAGAGAAACACAAGTCGTTAAATTCACACTCGTAAAATAAGCCACCCAAGTCCCAACATGGACTGATGGAGCGTGACTGAAATGGATTTTAGTCAAGGAGGAAAGATTTCCTGCGGTTTTCCTTCAGGCAAATGTTTCAAAATCCAGTGCATGAAATCCAAAACATAAAAGTAGCCGTAAACTTTTTTTTATTTTTTTGTGCCTTGCTCTGGTCGAAGGTGGCTGCTTCTGCCTTCCTCTCCCGTCTCCCTTCTCCCTGCTCAGCTCTCTGTTTGTCTGCAGCTCCTCGGCACTCATTTCTCAAACGTAAATTGAGATTATGGATTTGGTATCATGGACGATCAACTCTATTGACAAGATTTTTTTCTACAAAATGACAAGGTCCGGGGGAACCAGCTTGCCCAGCACAGATGCACTCTGGGGGGTTACATCATGGATTCCTGGGGAGAGTGGAAGGTGATATGTCTCTCAGTCCTGTCTGTAGAGGACGTTGAAGATGTTTACATAATTGGATTTATGATGGCAGTCGCTTTGCTTTTTGGAATCAGCGGAGCTCTGTTCTATCACAAACTGAGGAAGACTTCAGCTGCAGTTACGGCCATGGCTAAGCTTCTGAGTCAGAGTGAAAGTTTTATCCGTGCCGTGACCTAGCTAAATCAGCTGCTTTACGAGCTTAACCGTAAGGTGGAGGCGATTTATGAGAATCGCAGGCCACCTGTGGCTTCTGGGACTCGTCGGCGTGGTGGGTTCGACCTGGATGGGGATTCATAGTGATGCAGGTGGAACAGTGACTCAAAGTGGTCTAAACTGAGCCACGTTCCTAGTGCACCTCAGATTGAAAAGTCTGAGACAAGCAAAGAACCACAAAAGGTAGGTGTTCGCTCTCTAAGAGACCCAAAATGGTTCAAATCAAACCAAGGTCTGAAGTGGGATGAACCTTCAAGGAAGTTGAAATATGGGCACCTATACCCATTGAACAATGGTTGGTCCCAACAGGAACCCCCGAGACGTGGCCCTCCCGCCCCTGCACCTCAAACAGAACAGTTCGAGACATGCAAAGAGTTGCAAATGCTCCAGAGAAAAGGCACAACACCTCTGCGCTTGGAAGAGACAGAGGAAGTAAGTAGTTTGTTAGAAGATTTGAATGTTACAAAGGATGACCAACCTGATACAATGAGTGGCATCATCATTGATAATGACAAAAACATTTTGTCCAACCTGGTGGAGCGATGTGCAACACTATCTTTTACAAAAACTCAGAGCACACAGTTGACGACATAAACGTCAACATTGCCAAAGATGCTGACAGCAAACAAATTGCTGACAGCCAACAAGAGGCTGACAGTAAACAAGATTACACAGACAGAGGTACACATAAACAGAAATGTGTGCCAAGACCTGTAAGGTTTCTCTGTAACTTTATCAAAGGGGGGGTGGCTAAGAAAGCTTACCTGTCAATCACACTGGAAGGGGTCCTCGCACATGAAGCCCTCCTGGACGGCAGTCCAGATATAACTATTATGTCAGCCAAACTGTTCGAGGAGCTAAGGATCACCACTAACAGTGTTAACAGGCAAATACCCCTCGTGAAAAGTGCTATTGAGCTGCAGGGCCTCATAGAGATGAGAACAACCCTAGCAGCTATAGTTATGGTTCACATGCAGATTGGCAAAACAACACTATACCACCCGGTACATGTGTCCACAATTGACTCATTCCCATTTTTGGTTGGCCAAGATTTTATAAATCGCTTTGACGCGATTATAAATTATGGTGATCAGACAATGTGGGCCACAGTGAGCAATCCACTGCAGATCGATATGCCTCCTAAAGGTCATGACACTGACTGTCTAACAGCAGGTACCACAGAAGGCACATGGGAACCCCCAACCGAGAGCATAAGCCCGGTAAGTGAACCTTCAAATACAGGTGAGACAGAAGAGACCCAACAGTTGGACCCGACTCTGGCCCAACAAGAGAACCTCCTCTGCGAGCTGACACATTCAGCACTCACTGAACACTACCTAACACAGGTAGTGAAAGGTGTGGAGATCCAAGGATACTACACCGATGACGCTGTACTGTCCTCTGGGACAGGTAAATCGGCAATCAGCCAAGCTTTCGATGAAACCTTGGTTCAAGAGCATTTGAGTCTAGAACTAATCAGAAATGACATAGTTCTTACAGACTCAAAGAGCCCCTCTTCAGTCAAGAAGTGGGAAGACACACTCAACAACGACAGTGACCCGTCGCAGTCTGAACAATCAGACACACCTGCGACTGCGCCGACAGTTGTGACACACCTGAATTACACAGAAAGAGGTAAACGTAAGAAGAAACGTTGGCCGAAACCTAAAAGGTTCCTGTGTACTGTCTACTCTCAGCTCCGCAAACAGCTTAATAATAATAATAATAATAAATTCAATTTATACCGCACTTTTCATTAATAAAAATCTCAAAGTGCTAAAAGCACTTTAGCTTAAACTAAACAATGGCATCCTAACTCGTGCCCATGGAGGGACGTCCTCACCTGTGTTCGTGGTCCCCCATTACCTCAGGGGGGTGATGTTAGGTCATGCCCATGCCCAAGACAAAGATTTCAACAACCCCACAAATGACAAAGATCTCGCAAACTCACAGACTTCATGGGAAAATAAGGTCGTCCAAGCACAAGATAGTAAATAAACTAAACAGTTTAAACTATACTGTATTAGTTGCGAAAAGAAACCGTTCCAACTAGAACTTAGAAACGCTAAGTCTAAAACCCACAACAAAAAACTAACCTTAACAACCGTTTAAATCTGCAGGATTTAATTGACATCGGTTATAAAGCTAAGACCTGTTTTTCTTGTGTGTGACACGTTGGAATCTGACGACAGAGTGAGTTGAAGCAGTGAAACGTTGTTTTCTAGTTGCTTAATTGCTACTTTTGTTGTTATTGAAGTTTGGTATTGTTTTCTGAACACTCCCAGCCAAAAGAGGTTTTGATTAATGTTAGTTGAAAATTTAAGTGGATTTAACTATGCCAACATGCTGTTCATTTTGTTAAAAACCTCAATAATTGAAGAGTCCTTGTAGATTAATGCTACTTAAGGTACTATAATCTACACTGATCTCACAATTGTTTAAGTAGAACCAATTCGATCGTTTCTATTCTAAGATTATCTATTCATTTTGATGTGTCTCGCCATAGACTTCAAAATTTATAGGGAATACCAAAACTTACGTCGTCATCTAAAAGGACAACAGACATTGAGACCAAACTATATTTTCTTTTTCTACAGGTAGTCCCCGATTTACGAGCGAGTTCCGTTACAACGAGGCACTCGTAAACCGGAAATCTCGTAATTTGGAACGGCCGCCACGTGTCTCGTAAGTCCGGAATTTCGCTCGTAAATTGGAACGGTTTTGCTAGCGCGACTACAAACACTCGTTTTTCATCGAAAAACTGCTTACGAGTGCATAAAAATGATCGGAAACGTGTGTCCACATGTTTAGCTAACGAACTGTGGTGAAAAAACACAGAAAAACTCTGTATTTTTTGCGTTTTTTCAAAAAATTCGCCAGCTCGTAAGTCCGGAACCTCGTAGATCAGAGCGCTCGTAAATCGGGGACTACCTGTATTTTAGTTTAACTTTAAACTAAGTTATGAATGGAGGAATAGTTTGGAAGAAGAGGCCTTCGTTACAGAAGCCCTCCTGAACCTTCTATAGGTATAGATCCCTATACTGTATCTGATTTTACATGTATGATCCACCCCTTAATTAGTAATTGTAGCTGATCTAAACCATGATAGCTTACATACCAGGTGCATATAGGTAGGGCTTAAGGTAAAATCCAAATCATAAGCCCATCTAAAACCACAATTGCATGACACATAGAACCAGAGAGGCACAGACTGGAAACCAACCAGCCTGCAACCTTCGACGTGGGGACCTGCTACTCCAACATTGGTCTTCAACCTTCATCCAAGGGCCGACTCCTCTGCGTCAATCGAGATATCCCCTCTACATGCTGATTAAAAAACAATTGTTGCTGATGAAATCAACAACTCTAACTGCTGTGGAATTACCGCTATGGATTATAAGACTTTGTTTTCCAAGGGATTACAGACTCCGTTTTCCAAGGGTTAACAGACTCCGTTTTCCAAAGGATTAAAAGTTTACCGCAATGGGATTACCTACGAAAAGTACGGAATTACCAAAACTTTATGGGATTATAATTTTAGATTTTTTTCCCACTTGCTAGATTACATAAATATCAGAGACATTTGGTGGTATCCTTTCATGTTGGAACTCATCCCCATGGACAGGCGATGACTTCCAAAAAGGGGAACTGTAGGGATACAACCCCGTGTCTAAAACTCTTAGTAGTACACTTTTTTGAGGCCCTCAAGAAGATGAGTGGACACTATTTTATTTACATTTATTTTGAATCAAAAGACACATAAATCAACAACAAGAGACTCTTTTACTCTTTAATTGTTACTTTGTTTAATTCAGAATTGATCAACAGTAATAACTTTTGTCATTTTATGATAATCTGTATTAACATGAGTTGTCACTCTTATGCTGGTTTATTCTTCAGTACGATGGGGCTTTAAAACTATGGCACAGTTCAAGGTATGTGTTAAGTGAAACTTCTCAGCTTTGTCTATGAGTTAGACATAATAATCACTTTACTAGCGACTCCATCTGTCTGTTTATCTACACAGTTTGTCCTTCAAATTTTCAACTCTATGACCTGCAAAGTCACTCTTTTATTTTTTGTGAGCATCCAATGAGAAGGGTGAACTTAACAGGGTTGAGCTCTCTACAAAAACCCTAACTTCCTGTCTGGCTTCAGTTTACGAGGGAACTCAAACTATGTTCTTCTCCTGAAAGCTGGGTGAACGCCAGTCAAACGCTAATGACTTCTTTCATCAGCAAGGATTTCACAGCAAGCTCGCTGTGAAATCCGACTTTGAGCTTCTAAGCTCCGACTGCAATGAGTGTTCTCATCCAAGAACACTTTTATTCTGAAAAACCAACCAGGACGTGCCGTTACTACGGTCCGAGTTGACGCATACGTCTGGAGACGCCGAAAACGGTAAACGGACTGACCAACTGGACCGAGGGAGATTGACCATCTTCACGAGGTAACAAAGTCGTCAGATGCTTTGCCAACTCGTACCGACGTGTAGCTAAGATCGGCCGGAGAGCTGCCATGTTTCTCCTGGTTAAACACACCACTCCTTCCATCTTTCATCCTATGACTTTTTCCTCCATATACTTCCTAAACTTATTTTATTTAAAGGCCCCAGTATAGCTGCTGATATATCAGCAATATATCAGCAAATGACCAATCAGCGACCTCAATTTGTCCTGCTCCGCCCGGCTGCAGCTGCTGGAGCCTGCACTCCAGAGAGCTGCGCTTGCACAGAGTATAAATGAACTGCCGGTGCGCAGCACACGTGAGTCCAGCGGCGCTGGACACAACGGACAGCTAGACTGGGGCCTTAAGCCAGTAACTAAACTCTAAGTAAAGGCCCCAGTATAGCTGTCCGTTGTGTCCAGCGCCGCTGGACTCGCGTGTGCTGCGCACCGGCAGTTCATTTATACTCTGTGCAAGCGCAGCTCTCTGGAGTGCAGGCTCCAGCAGCTGCAGCCGGGCGGAGCAGGACAAATTGAGGTCGCTGATTGGTCATTTGCTGACACGCGAGGCAGTTTATCAACGCGTGCGCGTAGACGTAGTAAAATTTGACCTTGGCGCGTTCACGCCCGCGATCAAAGGCTTTTGCCGTGGCGCTGACACGACGTGCCGCGGCGCTCGGATTAACGCACAGCTATACTGGGGCCTTTAATGTGCCAGATATAAGTTAATTTAAGACCTTTAACTTGTTCTGTTGTCTCTAAGTTTTAATATGTTTACAGTTAGTTATAGGAAATTTTGATCAATCCAATCTGTAAATATGTTGTGATGTATCTAAAAAAGCTAAGTCTGGTCCTCTGGACATTCAAAAAAAAAAAAAAGCAAAAAAAACAACAACTGTAGAAACGTTTTGTCTTTCGTCTGAAAGACTTCCTCAGTCTGAGTTGCTGTATTCAGCTCAGTCTTATAAATAGCACCCTCCCACAGTGGATCAACCAGTTGGCTGATGACAGCCGAAACCAGCTGCTCACATGATCAAGGAGGACCATCAGCCTGACGATGGTCCAAGACCATCGTCAGGCTGATGGTCCTCCTTGATCATGTGAGCAGCTGGTTTCGGCTGTCATCAGCCAACTGGTTGATCCACTGTGGGAGGGTGCTATTTATAAGACTGAGCTGAATACAGCTTCTCAGACTGAGGAAGTCTTTCGGACGAAAGACGAAACGTTNGCTGATGGTCCTCCTTGATCATGTGAGCAGCTGGTTTCGGCTGTCATCAGCCAACTGGTTGATCCACTGTGAGAGGGTGCTATTTATAAGACTGAGCTGAATACAGCAGCTCAGACTGAGGAAGTCTTTCGGACGAAAGACGAAACGTTTCTACAATTTTTTTTGCTTTGTTTTGTTTTGTTTTTTGAATGTCCAGAGGACCAGACTTAGCTTTTTTAGATTTTTCTACCTGGATTATTGAGCATGCATCAGGGTATGTTGTGATGTAATTTAATGATTTGTTATTAAATTATTCAGTTCTGCTGTTTCAACATAAATAACGTTTCCTGTCAGTTACATCTCATCACTGAGTCACAGAATAATTATTAATGATCTAAAAAAGATGAGAATCCATGAACTATTGATGATAATTTGTGTCAGTCAAACCCTGCTCAAATTTACATCTAAGTACAGTATAGGTAAATCAGTAAACTGACTAAGTGCCTATTTTATTACAATAGCATGGATCAGTGGAATTGATTCCCACAGACAATTTTGGAATCGGATCATCCAGATGGACACTCAAGGCTACAGGAGAAAAATATTTCTGCCTGAAGAAAATCAACAAAGCTTTTCTGAATCTGATTCCCCAACAGCCTAGGAAATGGGCTGACTATCAAATTTCTCCTGGGTCATGAGTAACCGAGGAGAACTTTCTGTGTGCGCTTATCAGAACTATGCTGGCTGGAAAACATCACAGAACTGTGGCTGATCTGAACAAGGCTCATGGACTAATCTCACCGCCTGGACCTCAAATGCATATGTAATTTGTCTTAACTGTGCTTGCTGGTAGAGTTTTTTGATGTCTCAAATCGTGTCCTAATAGACAAGATGTGAAAGATCTTTTTTACAATACCACTATCTACCCTCATGGTTCTTCTCCCCTTTTCATATCTGAGATTATCATTCTGATAAGGAATGAGATGGCCGCGGTGATAATCAGCTACAGCTTTGTACACTTAGTCCCTCTTATGGACGACTGTGCGTACATATTCCTGTTGTACCTCGGTGCAATGTCAATAAAGATATTCTGATTCTGATTCTGAACTAATGTAAAGACTGCTCTTTAACTTTATTGGATTTGGTGTGACATAAATTGTAACCCAGTTGCAGTCTGGAAATCCTAATCGGACGTCTGAACCACCTCAGCTGTCTCTTATCCATGAGGAGGAGCAACGGCTCCACCCTGAGCTCCTCCTAGATGATGGAGCTCCACTTTTTCATTAATGCTGATTGTGTGTGAGTGTTAGAAGCTAGACGGACCACAAAATACAGAGTTTTGCCTCTTCGCTCAGCTCCTTCACCATAACAGACCGGAGCAATGGCTCAGTACTGCAGATAAGACCATCACTCATGAATGAGACTCTGGGACATTTAAAGTCCTCTACTTGAGACAAAGACACCCCAGCATTTACAGAAAAAAAAGCCTTGATCTAAACGTATTGGTTCTGTTCAATGAGGCAGCTCAGCTTGTAGCTCCGGCTAAACCAGGTGAATTAATTTGTTTTTTTTGCCTTCTCCCCAGGATTGCTGTGGATCTATCAATAGCTCACAGTTACAGCAGAACTTGTGATTGATCCAAATCTCGATGGCTTAGTTGATCTAATTATGTTATGATTACAAGTTTGTTTTCTTACGTGTTGCTCACTTTGTTTTTTAGGTTTGGGAGGACCGTGTTGGTAGAGTGATTTTTGTTGTTGTTTTTTGTTGTTGACAAGAATCACTCAATACAGAGGTAATCTTTCTGTCCAGTGACAAGCTAACACACACACCGCCTCGCCTTTTCCCCACCCCAGCATCCCAAGTTACCCCCCGAGCTTCCAACAGCGCTCCACATCCCGTGCATTGAAACGGACCAGTTGCCATGGCAACCCCATACAGCAGCACATGCTTTCTCTTTTAGGCTTCAAAAGGGGGATCAATTAGAGATGATGTCATTGCGTCAAGAGGAACGCTGAAATCCTGATCACGTTTGCACCCGTGTGAGCTCTCTACGTGTGTGTGTGTGTGAGTGTGTGTGCATGTGTTTACATGTAATATTCATGTATGTTGATCTGCAGGCCCAGGGAATGCAAAGCAACAACAAAAAGAAGAAGAAGAGAGGGTTGGTTATTTTTCACTGCGGCTCAGAATGGAAGACGAAAGTAGACCTGAAGGTGCTTGAGTCACCGTCACTCTCTGTGTGGGAGGACTGGGACGGCAGCAGGATGGAAATAAAAGCAAAGCAAAATTAACAGCTTTCAGCTTCAATTTAAAAATATATATACATATATATATATGTGTGTGTGTGTAGATAGATAGATAGATAGATAGATAGATAGATAGATAGATAGATAGATAGATAGATAGATAGATACATAGATAGATAGATAGATAGATAGATAGATAGATAGATAGATAGATAGATAGATAGATAGATAGATAGATAGATAGATAGATAGATAGATAGATAGATAGATAGATAGATATCTGCAAATAAATCAAAGGCAATCAATGATATTTGGTGAGACAGATTAGAAAAGCCAGCCCTGTTTAGAGCAAACAGACAAAACATCAGTAAAAGTTTAAACAGGGCCCAGAAACATCCTCCACACTGCACTCACCCACCTGGAACAGAAGGACTCCTACGTCCGTATGATCTTTGTGGACTTCACATCTGCCTTCAACACCATGACCCCCCAAACCCTGATGGACAAACTATTCACACTGGGACTAAGTCCCTCCATTTGTAACTGTGTACTAGACTTCTTAACAAACAGACCACAGTCAGTGAGGATCCACAACTTCTCCTCCTCCACCATAACCCTCAGCACTGGCTCTCCTCAAGGATGTGTGTTGAGCCCTCTCCTGTTCACTCTGCTCACATATGATTGTGCAGCTACCCATCCAGGCTGTCATATTGTAAAGTTTGCAGATGATACAGCTGTGGTGGGATGCATCACAAACAATGATGAGTCCAGCTACAGGCAGGAGGTGGAACACCTGGAGAGCTGGTGCAAAGAGAATAACCTTCACATGAATGTGAAGAAGACAAAGGAGATGATTGTGGACTTCAGAAGGAACAAACACACCCACACCCCACTGAACATAAGTGGATCTGCGGTGGAGGTGGTCTCCAGCTACAAGTACTTGGGTGTACACTTGAATGATAACCTCAGCTGGAGCAACAACACCACCAGCCTGATCAAGAAAGTTCATCAGAGACTCTACTTCCTCAGACGGCTGAGACGAGCTGGTCTGAGCAGCCCAGTCCTCACCTCCTTCTACAGGTGTGCAGTGGAGAGCATCCTGTGCTCCAGCATCAACGTGTGGCATGGAGGCTGCACAGTTGCAGAGAGGAAAGCTCTACAGAGAGTGGTGAAGGCTGCACAGAAGTTGTTGGAGTCAGTCTCCCCACCATCACAGACATTTACACCTCCAGATGCAGGAAAAGAGCCACCTGCATCATGAAAGACCTCACTCACCCAGCACACACTCTTTGCCCCACTCCCCTCAGGACGGAGGTTGAGGAGCATCAAATGTAGAACCACTAGACTGAGGAACAGCTTCTACCCTGAGGCTGTTAGACTCATGAATAAATAAATAATAAGAATAATCACTGCAAAATATCACATCATGCTGATGCTGATCTGTTTTCTTGTTGCTGTGTTCATCTGTGACCATCTGCTCATACAGACTCATGTTCGTGCTGCTGTTTATAATGATGTTTTTCTACTACATTAGTGCTTAGTGTATTTCTAGTTGATGTTTTTATTAGTTAAATCCTAGATGGTATTACTCTTTTTCTCTTACATTTTGTTGTTGGATGTAACTGGGACCCTGTGTACATAATCTCGTTTTCATCACATGTACCACATGAGGTGCAAATGACAATAAATATTCTCTGACTCTGACTCTCTGACTCTTGAGAAAGTTGGACCTTCCATGACCCAACTGGAACTGATCACAGTCTCAGCTTTAACAATTTTACCACCGAATGTTCACCTTTAGCTTTCAAAATGAATAAGAATTTCAATTTTATGATTTAGCTCAAAACTAGTCTCAGAAGTGGAGGATCTTTTTGACTTGTCTCCAACACAGAACGTTGCAGGAACATCTAAATCCCCGTGTGTGGACACCGGGGCCTTCGGCTGCTCACAGTCCACCAGTCGCTCGGATCTGACTCAGTGATCACTTCTCTGAGCCGCGTCTGCTTCTGTCTGAACCTCATTAAACATGGCAGTCAGGGAGTGACAGACACAGACACGTGCTTACTGTGGTGACCATGATGAGCCCCTGGTTAAACATTTATTTTGATCTTGTTTCTCTTTATCATTTAAAAAAAATAATTTGGGTTATTTTTAAAACGGTTGTGATTTTTTTTCAGCAGCAGCAGCTTCGACAACATTCAAAACTTCTTCAGAAATTTTCCAGTTTGCTGTTGAAACTGGCTGATGGCTTTAATAAAGTGACGTTTCATCTGATCCACATCAGAGCACCGATGGGGATGTGGAAGTCTCCTCCGGCCTTCTGGGACTCAAAGAGACAAACGCTGCAAAACAAAACAAACTTCCTCTCTCATGATGTGATGCTGGTGGGAATATGAGTTGGGGAGGTTTAATCTGGGAGTTTAATCCCCGTGAACTCTGAAATGATGATTCTCATCGCCTCAGATTTGAGGATCACAGGGGGCGGTCATGGGGGACACTCTGGACTGGTCACCAGCTCATCACAAAGACACGCACCATCGACTTGGAGCCTCCGGTTAACTCAGCATGCGTGTTTTTAATCTGTGGGAGGAGAAAACCTCATGAGAAAAACCTCTGCTGAGATTTAAATTGAAAACCTTGGACGTGTTAGATCCTAGAAGGAGTTGGTCCCTTTTCTTTTGTCCCACATCAGTTGTCCCACACTTTGTCCGGCTCTTCTCTTCAAAAGTACAAAAATATATATATTTATCTGAAAAGCAGGGGAGACTCATGATGGGACTCAGACTGGATTTGTCTGCAAAACATCTGGAGAAACCACAAAGTCATAAAATCATCAGATTCATTCAGTAAACACTAAATGATGAACACAAAGCAGGTTCAGCTGATTTTATAAAGGAGAGCAAACTGTTGCATTTAAAGATGTTCTGACCCAGTTTGCTATCTAAAGACTAAACGTCAGATCAGCTGCTGGAATCATCTTGTGGATGGACCCAAAGGTGCAGCCAGGTGAGTGTCATGATGCCCCCAGAGTCGTGCATGAAATCAAAACTGAAGCAAACAGGAACAAAGAAAACACTGAAACATGTCGGAAAATCACAAATCTTATGAGCAAACAGGAAGAAAACCCAAACTGTGACACATGTATTTGCACACTATTATTGATGACAAACTGACATGGAAACATCACATAAATTCTGTAAGAATAAAAATGGCTAAATCTATTGCAGTACTGTACAAAGTCAGAGACTTATTAAATGATAAAGCTCTGTATTTGTTGTATAACACAATCATTGTTCCACACTTAAAAGTGGGGTGACATTATCTTAAAAATTTACATAAAATGATAGAAGATATATATCTTGTATCATTCACATATGTTCGTTTTTGCAAACAAAATTATAAATTAATGAAAATTCCTTTCAAATTGAGTTTAAAATTAAAAACCGCGTTTCTCTCTGAAAATTCCGACTACATGCGAATGCAGCATTTGTGATGTAGGCAGCAGGACCGTCAGTCTTAATACAGGGGGTCCCCGACTTACGAGCACCCTGACATACAAGGTTCCGGACTTACGAGCTGGCGAACGAGCAGTAAATTTGTAAAGAACATACAAAAAATACAGCACTTTTACGTGTTTTTAGATGAAAGTGTGTTAGCTAACCGTTTGGAAACAAGTTTCTGAGCATGTTTATGAACTAGTACGAACATTTGTGATGAAAAACGAGTGTTCGTAGTAGCGCTAGCATAAATTTTCCGACTTACGACCGAAAATCCGGACTTATGAGCAACACGTGTTTCGGGTTCCGACATACGAGATTTCGTGTTACGAGACAGTCGTAGGAACGGAACTCGCTCGTAAGTCGGGGACCCCCTGTATATTGTACTGATGTTTGGGGGAAAGCGTGTAAAACAATTACTAAGCCTATTTTTGTTTTACAGAAAAGAGCTGTAAGAATTATCACTAGAAAACATTACTGTCATCCATCTAGTACATTATTTTATCAACTGAAGTTATTGAAGTTCCATGATTTGGTAGATTATAATATTTTATCAGTTATGTATAGGGCTCAAAATAATGCATTACCTTTAAATATCCAAATGCATTTTGTTAAAAGACAAAGTTGTTATAATCTTAAGGGGACAGAGATGTTTGTAAAACCAAAATTCAGAACTAGTTTGAAGGGACGGTCTGCCTCAATCCAGGGAATTGGATTATGGAATGGTTTGGAGAATGAAGTTAAAAATGCCAAGTCAATGTTTACATTCAAGAAAATGATAAAAACTAAATTGTTAAAAAAAAATGTAAGTAGCGTAATGTGTATTGTATTAGTTAGAAAAATAGAAATAGTTATTCATTTTGTTCTGTTACTGGAAGATTATTATTGTTTGAGCTGATTGTTTGAAAAAAGGGGCAGATATAATGAATGTTTCTTCTTTCTGCTACCTTTCATCTTTTTATATTTTGTATATTACTGTTTATGGGATTGTTTTGTACAGGTAATCCCCGACTTACGAGCGAGTTCCGTTCCTACGACTATCTCATAACACAAAATCTTGTATGTCGGAACCCGAAACACGTGTTGCTCGTAAGTCCAGATTTTCAGTCATAAGTCGGAAAATTTATGCTAGCGCTACTACGAACACTCGTTTTTCCAACACAAATGTTCATACTAGTTCATAAACATGCTCAGAATCTTGTTTACAAACGGTTAGCTAACACACGTTCATCTAAAAACACATAAAAGTGCTGCATTTTCTGTATGTTCTTTGTAAATTTACTGCTCGTTAGTCAGCTCGTAAGTCCGGAACCTTGTATGTCGGGGATTACCTGTATTAGGGGCCAAGATGGTGTAGTGGCAGAGAATCGGACTTGTTATCCGAAGGACCCAGGTTCGAACCCCGGCCATGGCACACCTTTGGGTGTCTATTAGCCTGGTTAAAACCAGACCCTGTCCTTCACTTCGCTTCAGACAAGGGTCTGGACTTTCTCCATTTTAAAACGATTCTTGCTGGAGGCGTTGGCCTCTGCTGAGGAACAAAACCATTGGATATTTTGAACAGGGAAAGCATTCTGCTCCCTCCCCTCAGAGCCACCCCCCGTGCTCTGGTGAACTTGACTGACAACTGCTCCGCCTCCTGCAGCTTTTCTCTCGCTGCGCAAATTCTGTGTTTATATGTTAATAAAACATTTTAATAAAATAAAATAAAACCATGGATCGCTGGTCCAGCTCACCAAAAGACCAGAAAATCTGATGGGACTCGGTCAGCAACGTAAAACCCGAGTTTAATTCTCGTGACAACCTCAGCCATTTCCTCCTTGTTCATTTCACTCAACGGAGGGTGGAGGAGAGAGGGAGGAGGGAGCGATTACTTGACTTTTGGGGAAAAAAAACAAAAGAAAACTCCAGATAAGGGATTAAGAAGGGGAAATTAATAAATTTGTGTCACATATAAAACAGTCCTGCATCGCTTTGAATGAGAACATGCGAATGCTCGCTGCTGGCTGCGCTGGGACAGGTGGGGGCGTGGGTTAGGGGCCAAAAACTCCGCCCCTTCTGTTCTCTGATTGGTCCGAACAAAATTCTACCGGAGAAATCGTTGTGAATGGGAGAAGTCCCAGACTGTGCAGTGAAGGGAAATGAGAATTGAGCGGAGCTGTGCAGGAAGGCGAGGGCCAGGCTAGGTGTCTATGAGTGCACTTCTATTTCCCCAGCTCCCCAAGCGCGACAACGCTGCTCACTGCACCACCTGGTGGTGGTTGGGTTAAATGCAGAAGACCAATTTCGTCTGTCAAGTATGGGAACATACACAGATGACAAATGTGAAAAATTATTATTATTATTATTATTAT
>JBBPBX010021750.1:25838-42066 GCA_038048925.1 Garcialebias charrua | reverse complement strand
TTTTCTTGTTGCTGTGTTCATCTGTGTTCATCTGTGACCATCTGCTCATACAAACTCATGTTCGTGCTGCTGTTTATTCCCACTATATTAGGCTTAGTGTATTACTAGTTGATGTTTTTCTTGATGTTTTTCTTAGTTAGTTCTAGATGTTATTACTGTTTTTCTCTTTCATCTGTTGTTGGATGTAACTGGGACCTCGTGTACATAATCTCGTTTTCATCACATGTACCACATGCGGTGCAAATGACAATAAAGACTCTCTGACTCTCTGATTTTATTTAAACACATATTTACATATTATGGTCTGAGGTGGAATTTTTAGGTATTTCTTAAAGAGAGTACTTTGGTTCAGTCACTGCAGTATTTTTTTGTTTGTTTTTTTATTTTATTTTATTTTTTACATTTTTTGGGTGCTAGTGGCCTTTATTGGAGAGGGAGAGGGCAAAACGGTAGAGAGGGGGGCGACACCACAGAAAGAAGCTCGTTGGGTCTGGGACGTGAACCCGCGACGCCTGTGGAGAGGCTCAGCCTCAAGCATATGTGCTGGCCACTTTATCCCCTGCGCCAAAGCGGCAGCACAGTCACTGCAGTATTTTGTACAGAATATGTACACCATTAAATATATACACCATCAAATTTAACTATGATGCTGCAGTATTATAGTTAAATTTGATATTATAAGGCTTCTTCAGATCCACTGTAAGACAGACCGCTACAGGAGATCCTTCCTGTCCACAGCCATCAGCATCTAGAACAACTCTTTAATGAAACCAGGATGATGAGTTACATTTAATTTCCCTCTGGGCTTAATAATTTTTTTTAATTATAAATAATTGATATTTAATATGATATTTTTGATTAGTACAGAAGCTACATTTTCACTGCACACACACATTTGTTTGACCAGGATCATCTACTGAAGGTGTAGGCCTCGTTTTTGTCATTTCTCTTAGATCTTAAAGAGTGAAATCTCACAAGAACTCATCAGAAATGTCCTGCTAGATGGAGTTTAAATCTACTTTGTTTGTTGTTCATGATTTTCTATAAAATCTACAAACTGGATTTGTTTCTTCAAATTTTAATCTTTAATTTTAACTTTTTTATGTTTCTGCAGTCTCAACCTACAGGTTTTAAAGTAGTTCTGCTGCTGGTCATGTCTTGACATTTCCTGTCAGACTCCATGTGTTCATGTCTACCAGAAGTGCCACGTAAACTATCATTTGTCAGAAATTGGCAGTAATAGTAGCCTTTATCGACAGCCGTGTCCTACACGGGCGTAACCCTGAGATGTCAGCAGAGGCAGCCTTGTTCTGGAATTGATCTCTTGGTAATCTTCTCCTTTCCCCCTGAAGCGTCTCAGCAGCTTAGTCCGTCATCCCTCTCCGTCCCTGGGCTCTCATCAGCAGCGGCAGTAGCAGCGTGACACGGCCCGGTGGCCTGTCGCTCTTATCTCTTTTAAGGACAACAAAAGCCTTTGGACATGTGCATCATGTGAACTACGCTGAGGCTTTCTCATGAGTCACACGTCGTTGTTATTCAGCTCATGTATTTTATTTTCTCCTGCTGCCTGCGTGGAGGGCTGTGCCGTACAGACAGCGGGAACCATCGCTGCTCGTTCACCATCATCATTAGGCACCACCGCTGCTCTGACCGCAGCTATTTTAGGAAGTGCACAAATAAAAGTAAGCCAACTATAATTATGCACTACCACTCATTTCAGCATCATTATACTCTGCATTGGAGCTCGTTACGTTTGTATCCCTGCAGAATTATCCTTTTCTTTAATGGCTCTATCTCAGTTCATGTTTCCTACTTTAAAGAGGATCCTGTCTGTTAGTCAGTCTGGTTTAAACTTCTCACAGAGAAGCAAAATACTAAAAATGTTATTTGGAACAAGTTGCAACCAAGTGACTTGTGTGGTCCTGAACCTTTTGCACCCAAAACTGAGGAACTGTAGGGTGTGTTTGTACATATGAATGTAGTATTTAAAGTATTTTGTGTCATTCTTTCTGCAAACTCCTCTTCAGATGTCCATCAGTGAAGTCCATGCTGTTGGAGACAAGTTACTAAAGGGGGGCAAGATCAGAACCTGTCCACTCTTCTAGGGAGTAACGGTACACGTGGGTGTACTGGAACGTTTCGGTACGGCACGTTCGGTTCGGTCCACCTACGTACCGGTTCGGTTATTTTTTCACTCATTAAATGTTATTAACACGAGAATATATGCGCAATGGAACAAAAATTCCTAGGCGTGTTTTAGCACGGCGCTATTATCTTGCAGCACGCGCAGCATTTAGCAACCTAGCATCTCATTGCATCATCTCATCTCATCTCCGGTTTTGGGAACGTTATGGCTTCCTTGTTAAAAGATGAGCTCAAATCCAACGCTGTGTGTGGACGTTGTTTCACGGAGATTAGATTTGCAACAGCAACACATCTCACTTGTTAACGCGCTTGAAACAACATCATCCCAACGTGAACGTCTTCTACAAGCAAGAAAAGCAGCTTTGTGCAAACACCGTTAAGAGCAACATTTAAACAACCTTCATCAGGTAATTCAGATTGGTCCAGATCAATAACACAAACTGTAGAAGTTTTTAAAGCTCTGGATCTACCTCTGAATGTTGTTGATGCTGTCATGATCCACGTTCTGTCTGCCATAAGTTATTGTTATATTCTTAGTTTATCATGTCATGTTGTCATGTTCACAGCAATCACATCATTTTTCCCTCCGCCATCATGCCCAATGCCTCATTAACGATCATTGCACTCAGCTGTTTCTTCCTGTATTTAAACTCCACGTCCACAGTCATTCCTTGCCAGATTTATGAACGGTTTTGCCTAGTAGTAATCCAGCGCCCATGTCTTGTCCTGTCTTGCTTGCTACGACTCTGTTTTGGTTTTTTGGTCTCACGTCTCTCGCCTCAGCCCCCATCGGTACTGTTTCGGACTCTGCTTCTCTGGTTTTGACGCCTACACACGCTACTGGACTTTGCCCTCCTGCCTCTTCCCTTGTCGGACCTGTTCAGCCATCTGCCTCACGGAAACGAACCCAAGACTGCCTTTCACGACCACGAGATAAGCCTGCCTCTTTCAACATTATTCGCCTCTCTGCCAACCTGTGTATGACCTCGCTTCAAACCAAGGAAAACCCCCTTCGTGTGAAAGTCCGCACGAAGCACCAACATAAACAAGGAAGTAAAACTGGACTACGTCACCACCGGCTCACGTCATCAAGGAATTCCCTTCCGATCAAAAACAGCCTAAAAAGAACTCAAGTTACCGGTGACAATCAAGACTCATTCCATTACATTCATTTTGAACGTAACCTATCTGATCAGTCAAGTTTACAGTTTACAACATGTCCCTCGCCTCATTCTAATTCTAGAACTGAGTATCTGGCGCCATCTGTCAGACTGACCCAGTCATCACAGGTCATGGCTTCCAAAGAACCTAAACTGACTCCTCCTGAGGTTTTTTCTGGTGACTCAACTCAGTGCAGACCATTTCTGACTCAATGTGAAATACAGTTTGAACTACAACCCTCTGCTTTTCCATCTGAACGTTCAAAAGTGGCCTATGTCATCTCCTTATTATCTGGCAAAGCTAAAATTTGGGGCACAGCTGAATGGAAGTAAAACTGGACTACGTCGCCACCGGCTCACGTCATCAAGGAATTCCCTTCCGATCAAAAACAGCCTAAAAAGAACTCAAGTTACCGGTGAGGATCAATACTCATTCCAGCTTCCCGTTTCTCAATAAAATTGTTAAAACTTTTCCAGTGTTCGGTTTATTAGTGAAACTCAAAAACACAGTCTTGACAGATGCGCAGACTTTAAAGTTCTTGAGCGTCACTACGACATCCATCATGTCAACACTTCAGCCAAAAAGTTCAGCACTTTATGAAAAAGTTAAAACTGATATTGTCAACAAGCCCACGAGCTGATTAAAGCTCTGATGACGATGATAATGATGATGACCGAGAGATTTATCCACCTCAACCATTCAAGAAGAGGTATTGTTCTTTTATTATTATTATCAAATTAACTTTTTTATTTATTTAAAGTTATAATCTTATTAACTCTTTTTTTAACCTCTTTGTATTTTATTTCCAGTCTGGGAGAGAGATAGCAGCTGTCTTCTTCCTCTTCACGGAACTCCACCAAATCACCTGCAGCTAAGAAGTGTGTGATGACTGAATTCTGAACTTTTCCAGGGACCGGTCCCACCTGAGGGAGCAGGTCCAAGAAGAGGTTGTTGTTGAGTAATGAGGACAAATACAGCCACACTGCTGCTACTGCTGTTATTGAGATTATTTTCTCCACCACTGGAGATATTCACTGCAACTAGATCTGTGCTTTTAGCAGAAAATGTGGACAAGTTGGTATTTTTGGACAAAAACTTAAAACTTGATTAGTTAGATTGTAAACAGTCTGCTGCTGCTTATTGTTCTGGTTCTGGCTGTTATTGTATTAAGTTTTTTATATTGTTAGTATAGTTTATTTATTGTAAAGAATGCTGTTTATTTAAAATATCATCCAAATGCATTGCTTTTATTTATTTTTATACAAATGTATTGTTTACTTGACACATTTTCAAAATAAACATTTTATAAGTCTTTTTTAATTTTTTTCTTTGTATCAAAAATTAACCAAACCAAACCCTCCTTGTAATTGATCGAACCAAAATGTGATTTTTAGCGTACCGTTACACCCCTCCTCTCTTCCCTCAGCCTTTGGAAGGTGGACAGAATACTTTTACATGGTCTTTGTATAAAATACTCAGACCATCACAGGCCACTGATTCATGGACAGACCATCACAGACCACTTAGCTATGGACAGACCATCACAGATTACTGATCCATGGATAAACATCACAGACCACTGATCCATGGATAGACCGTCATAGACCACTGATCCATGGATAGAACGTCATAGACAACTGATCCATGTACAGACCATCACAGACCACTGATCTAAGTCAAGGCAATCACAGACCACTGATCCAAGTCAAGACAATCAGACCACTGATCCAAGTCAAAACAATCACAGACCACTGATCCAAGTCCAGACCATCACAGGACTACTGATCCAAGTCCAGACCATCACAGGACCACTGATCCATGTCAAGACCATCACAGGCCACTGATCCACGTCAAGACCATTACAAGCCATTGATAAATTCCAGACCATAACAGACCACTGATCCAAATCCAGACCATCACAGACCACTGATCTGTGGACAGACCATAGACAGACCACTGATCCATAGACAGACCATCACAGACCACTGATCCAAGCTCAGATCATCAAAAATCAGCTATCCCTGCCCAGACCTTTGCAGACCATTGATCCAAGTCCAGACCATGACAGATCACTGAGCCATGGACAGACCATCACAGGCCACTGATCCATGGACAGACCATCACAGGCCACTGATCCATGGACAAACCGTCATAGACCACTTATCCATGTACAGACTATCACAGACCACTGATCAAAGGCCAGACCATCACAGGCCACTGATCCATGTACAAACCATCAGACCACTGATCCAAGTCCAAATCAATCACAGATCACCAACGGATTCCTTAAGCAGCAGGTTTTGAGTCCAAACACACCTCAGAGCTTTGAACCAAGAGCTAGTGACTGCCATAGACTCTAGTCATGTTCATAGCTCCTCTGAACATTTACTGTAGAAGAAGTTCAGCATTTTTACTGGACAACTTGTAAAACAGTCCCATTTTACTGAAGTACCATAAGGTCTGAACAACAAGGAGGAAGATGATGGGTTTTACTGTCGGAGGCAAAAACATTTAAAAATGTCATCTCAGATTCCACAGTTTGTTTGTGGAGCTTGTTTTTTTTTCCCACCACTGTTTATCTTTTGTAAAATCACTTCTTTACAAAGAAAACACGAAAAAATAACAGACTTCTTCCCATTTAATAAATATGATTGTAAATGCATTAAACAATTACACACAGCACAGTTCAGGTCAAACAAAAACACTTGAACATTTTACTGTCTGTTCTTATACAAAAGCTGTACAGTAATAAAAGTTCCCTTTTTTTTTGGATTATTGTTAATTTTTCCCTACAAAAATAATGTTTTCACTAATTCTGCAGGAAGGAGATGGTGAAAAAGCTTGTCTACAAGTCAGAAATATTTCCCACAGCCTTTGGTGCCGTCACATCCCAGCTCATCCTCACCCGGAGGCTGGAGATTCCCCGTGTTCGTACGACTTTCTCGCTGCTTTGAATTGTAAAGCTCAAAAGCTGGCCGGAGCCAAATTTTCTCTCCTGGATTTAGACCTCTTCTGTCTTCTTTACTGCAAATCTGCTTTCACAATACAGTACTTCTTCTTCGAGCCATAACATATGAGCTGTACAGATGAAGATGGATTTTTTTTCTCTAAACGAGAGCTCTGAAGCATTTTATGCTTCTTGAACAATGACTTTTACATTCTTGCTTTGCAAAACTTTAAAACTTAAACAATCTTAAGTTTGATAAAAAATAAAATAAATTAGTGTAATATGAAAACAATTGTATTAGTTTGTGCAGCAAAAATCCCTTCCTTTTGGCTGAGTGAAGATTTGATCCTGGTCCAAAGCAAATGAAGACAAACTAGGACCAACGTAATGTCAATATGCTCCTCCAGGATCTGAACACATGGTCTCTCCCCCTCCTGTGATCAGGTCCATACTGTACATGACAGATGACATGATGAATGATTTCACTTGTTCATACGAGGCGTGGAGGCGTTGAAAAACATCCAAAACCATCTCCAACTTTAACCCAGAACACCAGGCGACACGAGAAGAAGCTGGAAATAAAGATCTGCCTGCACATATAAACTGAATTTGTTTGCTTTGTCCCCTCATCTACTGAACACTTCAACCAAATGAAAAAAAAATATAAAAATCTTAACTAAAACCTGGTCACCAACTTCGAATGGCTGAATTTTACCCAAGAGGAGTGGATTGAACATTACTGGGAATTATCTTCTCGTAAGGCAAAGGGAGGATAATGTCTGTACAACTGGGAATTATTTGTTTAGTTGAAAATATTCTAACAGTGTTACCAACAATGAATCCAGCCATCATCAGGCTTAGTGAGCTCTTCTTGAGATCACCAAGTTAAATATCCCAAACCACTTTGAGTGCATTCAATGAGTCACTTTATGAACTATTTATTGTGACCCATTTCAGACCAAGTCTAATTAAATCAGTGGCATAAATGATCAAACATGAATGTATTACTGTTTGTCTCTACGTGTCCCTGTAATGGACTGGGGACTTGTCCTGCATGTCCACTGCCTCTTGTCCAGGGATTGATGGAGATACACACAAGCTGCCTGTGAACCTGCTTGGAAAAAATGGGTAAAAACAAGTAAAAAGGAACAAAAGTGTTATTTTTAACTCACGTTGCTAAAAACAGTCTGGCCTCTGAGCAACCCTAACAAGTTGGTCAACTTGATGTCTGAGTTTCGACTAGAAACACAATTCTTCTTATTTTGGCTTTTCCCTCTTATTAGTCTCCACAGCAAGTCCTCCTCCTCCATATCACTCTGTCCTCTGTGTCCTCTGTCCTCACTTCAACTACCTCCATGTTGTGTCTAACTGCATCCATATATCTAACAAAGGTAAGATCTCTGGACGGATTATTCTTTGTTGACAGAAGAATCCGTCCAGAGATCTGATTCAACCTTGTTAGATTACCTGGATTATTGAGCATGTATTCATATACCATATTATTTGCTGTATAAGTCACCTTTTTTTGCTGTTGCATAATTTACATGCCCAGTCTATAGGCCAAAGTGATGTATTCATGGATTTTTTTCCCCATATTTATAAACCAAATTTTGGCTGAGATATGACCGTTTTCATTCAGTCTGACTGAAAAAAATTGAACACTATCATTTCCAGCCACTAGATAGCACTCGAGTAGTAAGGCATGCTGTTGTATCATGTAATAGGTAAAAGTAGCTATTAATGACACAATCAGTTTGCCATAAGCTGCCACCGTCATCTGCCTGGAGCAACCGAATCAGCTTCATTTTGTTGCGCCGCCCTGGCAAAATGCAGCTGATTTGACCTTCATATTAAGCAAATGGTAGACTGAGACACACATTTACTAAAATTTCGAGCAAACAAATAATTGTTTTTAAGTGTTAATTTTGTTAACTTCTTGTTAAAGTCCTCCCATGCATGCTCTCACGGCCACCACTTGGCAGCCCATTGATTTTTGGCACAACACCCGTCCACATTTCCGGGTATGGCTCACATTTCCAGGTTGTCAGCGGTGATGCGTAACAAACGCAACACGTCAGTGGTGACGCATAATAGAAGCAATGTATGTGGCGAAGTGACCTAATTAAGGATTTTCCCACTTTATTAGACACATTTGGATTGATGCAACTTATAGGGCGGTGCGACATGCACGGCGGAAAATACGGTATCTCCTCTGTCTTTTTCCTGGCAGCTGCATTTCTAACATCCTTCTACCAATATACCTACTGTTCCACTTCTGGACATGTCCAAACCATCTCAGTCTGGCCTCTCTATTTTTATCTCCCAGTGGTTCAACCACTGATGTACCTCTGATGTTCCCTTTCAGTCAAGTTCTCTCGGCTCAGCTCCTGACTTTCCTTCAGGATTTACTGGAAAAAGGTTGTTCTTTCTCAACTATTAAAGTTTTCCTATCAGCTATTTCAGCCTGTCACGAGGACACAGGACACCTGGTGCGCATCCAATCATAATAACATTTATGAGGGGCGTGCTAAGGATGAAACCACCCAGCAGGATCCTGACCCCTGGTTGGGATCTTAGCCTGGTCTTGGGGGGTCTCTGTGATCCTCCATTCGAGCCACTGAGCGAGGTTAAGATAGATTTGTTATCTTATAAAACCGCTCTACTCTTGGCACTTTGCTCGGCGAAACACGTGGGTGACCTCCTTGCATTGTCTGTACATCCATGGTGTACCAGATTTGCCCCTGACGGGTCAAAGGTCACCCTATGGCCTAATCCTGCATACATCTCCAAGGTCTTGACTTTGAACCATAGGAGTCAAGACTTTGATCTCTCCTCCTTTCCACCTGCTCCTGTCCTCACTCAGGAACAGGAAAGGTTGAAGGCTCTCTGCCCCGTGAGAGCTTTACGCACTTACATGCAGAGAACAGCCGAATGGAGAAAAACAAATCAACTGTTTGTGTGCTTTGCAGCAGCTGCTCGGCCCTATCGTAACAACGCCTCTCACATTGGGTGACTGAGGCCATTAAAAGGGCGTACAGTAGCAAAGGTCAACAGGTGCCCTCTGGAGTGCACGCTCACTCGACTAGGGGCTTGGCCACTTCGTGGTCACTGTTCAAGGGTGTACCAGTTGCAGACATTTGTGCTGCTGCGAACTGGAGCTCATTAAACACTTTTGCAAAGCATTACAGTTTGGATGTTACTGCGTGTGATGTCACTCAGGCTGTTCTTTCTAACACACAGTAGAAAGTAGCCTTGAGATGCCTGCTGGTCAAGGGCAGACGTTCACACTAGCATGCATTTTACTGAGCATTTCAAGGGCGTGAATGAATTACGTTCCCATAGCAAGTATGTTGCACCGAGAGAACTTGACTGAAAGGGAACTGAAAGTTATGCACCATAACTCATGTTCCCTGAAGGAAGGGAACGAGGTGCAACATATCTGGCCCTTTTCAATGCTGAAAGCTCGGTGAAGTGCAATTTTGGAGAAAGATGGATGGGCGTCAGTCGCTTAAATACCCAGAGGGCGGGGCCTCTGGCGCGACGTTGACGCCCTAGCCGTAAAGGCGTGAATGTATTCCTTCAGGTAATCGCGCGGGGGTGCAATTCCCATAGCAAGTATGTTGCACCTCGTTCCCTTCCTTCAGGGAACATGAGTTATGGTGCATAACTTTTTTAGATTTCATTCCTAATCTTATCCAACCTTATCACTCCCATCAACATTTTCATTTGTGCTACTTCCAGTTCTGTCTCCTGTCTTTTTGTCCATGTCTCTATCTGTCTCCAGACCAAGCAACATAGCTGGTCTCACCACTGCCTTGATAACGTTAAAAACTGCTGGGTCATATTGTCAACTCAACTTTGTTAATGTTGTTGTGTCTTAGGTTGGGTTGGTTTAACCAAATATTTGGTCATTAGTTGGAGATAAAGTTTTGATTGGACGTGAACTTTTTTGTAAGTTGTCCAAACTGGGCCTGACAGGACCTCTGCTTCAGGATGTAATGACTAAAGGTCAGGCCGCCAAGTTTACTAGAGGAGTTTTGCTTTCTTTTAATAATTCTTCAAGTAACCCAGATTTGTTGGGTTTAGTGTTTTATCAGTACTGTACCCTGATGCAGGCTCAATAATCCAGGTAGAAAAATCCCAAAAAGCTAAGTCTGGTCCTCTGGACATTCAAAAAACAAAACAAAGCAAAAAAATTGTAGAAACGTTTCGTCTTTCGTCCGAAAGACTTCCTCAGTCTGAGAAGCTGTGTTCAGCTCAGTCTTCAGTAGCTTTAACTGGTTTGCCATTTTAACCCTTTCTGACATAAATTCTGACCCATCTGATAAGCTGCTGGTTACAACTACTCAGTGTAAGCTCAAGTCTAAATTAAAACCAGGACTGTTAAAAGTTATTTTTTATTAACACTATTCATTTAGTCACTTTCAGGTTCTCTGTTATCCTTCATCTCTTCTGAACCTCAGGGTTCGCGCAACGACTTCCTGGTTCAGATGTGTGCATTTCCAACCACTTTAGTAATTTTTGTTTGTTTTAGGTTTTAGAAGCTTTATGTGCATAAATATTGTCTCTGTCTTTGTTTTGGAAAAATACTTCAGAGGCATGAAGGAAATTGCCTTCTGTTTACACCAGAAGTCATTTTTCTCTAATTTTACGCCACCCTGCTTCATCAGAGGATGCTTTGAAGAATTCTTGAAGAAACAGGAAATGCAGCTGGGAATGGAGAACGTGTGGACTTGTGATGCAAACAGGAAAGAGCAGTTTGAAACGTTTATTTCTTTTTTACGTCCACTTTCAGGCGATGAAAGCAGGTTTTCAACACAACTTTAGCAGTGTTGAGGAAAATTGATGAGCGGAAAAACGTGAAACTGACTTTTTCACAGCAGTTAGAAATGACTAAACTGCACAACATCACCTTAAGGTGCTGCTGAAAACTACAAGTTCTTATAACAGAAATAAAGTTTTCTTCTAATTAAATCCTGCTGCACTCAGAAGCTGGATTTATAAAAACATATTACTTTTAAAGGTGGGTGCTGATCAATTCTTACTTCTGCCAAATAGTGTGCATCTGCTTCATACAGAATGGTAAATGGAGCTTATTTATATAGCGCTTTCCAGCCCCCCTATGAGGGGCCCCAAAGCGCTTTACAATACCAACCATCCACCCATTCATAAATACACCGGTAGCGGCAGACTGCCATGCAAGGCGCTTTCCAGTCCTACCGGGAGCAACTCGGGAATATTTAGATATGATATACAGTAGTCCCTCGCTACTTCGCGGACTCGCTCTTTCGCAGTTTTTCAAACTAAGAGTGGACATGCCACACAATTGACTGATAGATGAGCCACACGAGTGGCATGGATTGTTTACTTAAAATAAATTAAAATGATTTAGCACCTGCTGCACCTGTGTGCAGGGAGAAGCTCCCTTGACAGCCTGTCATGATCTCCGCTCTCAGCCACCTGCGGCTCTCTGCCACACCCACATTTCTCCTCCAGCTAAAACAGCGAAGGGTTAACCCTATCCTGTCCAGCTGCACCGATCGACTTTTGTCTTCCAACTTAAAATTCAAAATATGTCACATAGTAAAATCATCATAATGACAAATTATAAAAGTATGTTATTTTTTATTATTTTAGAACTTCTATGTCCAGTTGTTATGGTGTAATTGATCAAAAAGAACATTTTTGCTCCGTGCTGCAGAGATGCGTGCAGGGTTAACCCTTTGCTGTCTTGCTACACTTCTCTGCTCTACAAATTAAATACTGTTAAATTTTAAATATTACAATATTTAAATTGTTTACTTACACAGAGAGCGGGAGATTGTGGGGTGAACCTTGAATTTGGACTGCTGTATCCCTACTTCATGGTTTTTCACTTACCGTGGGGGGTGTGGTCCCCTAAGCCCTGTGATAAATATAATAATAATGTCACACAATGTCATCATTGTATGTTTCCATGCAATGGAGAAATTAGTCTCTGCATTTAGCCCATCTGCCACCAGGTGGTTCTGTGGGTGGCTGTTGGGGTGCCTGGGGGGACATTTTGGGGATGGGGTGTGCTGCCCAGAGACATGTTACAAAACAGTGATCATGTCACGCACGTGTACTTTGCTGTTTCTATCATTATATGCAACCCTGTGCAGGATCAAACAGTGAGTGGATGGATACACACAGCTGTGATAAAATGCATTATTTCATTTTGTTTACCGTTTAAAGTGTATGTGACAGGATTTTTGAACTTTGAATAAATTGGCACAACATATATATCTTGTAACATTCAACTATGTTCGTTGTTGCAAACAAAATGACAAATGAATGAAAATTTGTTTCAAAGTGAGTTTAAAATTCGCGCTGTGTTTCTTCATGGGACATCCGGGTACTTCCGCTTGCTACTTTTGTGACGTCATCATAGGAATACCAGTCTGCGTCTGCTAGGAAAACGCATATTCATTGTCTGCAAGATCGCCTATTTTTTTTGTATAACTTGAAAAATGCAGTTACGTTGTGTCGCATTTGGGTGTTCTAATATCATCAGTGAACAAGTGAGACTTTTCACTTTCCCAAAAGATGAAAAACTTTGTCAAGAAATGGACAAAACAAACAAAGCTGTCGGAGCCCCCCTCGCTCCACCCGAACGGTAAGGCAGAACCTGCTGTTTCTTGTTCAACCCCCTGAAATAACTTTGGCTTCCCAAACTGAAGGCAAATCGCTCAAATCTAAACTTAGATTGCTAAAGTTGTCGGTTTCTATATTGTGCGCCATTGATATATAAAAGGGGCGTTCTAGGAAACATTCCTATGTTGACGTCACAAAAATAGCAAGTGGACGTACCCGGATGTCCCGTGAAGAAACAGCGCAAATTTTAAACTCACTTTGAAACTAATTTTCATTAATTTATCATTTTGTTTGCAACAACTAATATAGTTGAATGTTACAAGATATATATGTTGTGCCGATTTATGCAAAATTCAAAAATCATGTCACATACACTTTAAGGTCCTGCATCGAGAAGAAAACTCTCCAACTCTTGCAATCACTCAGCTGTCATTTTTAAAATGTTCATGCCAGGCACAGATTTTCGACAGTGCAGATCTACTGAAGCTGCTTATCTGAAATACAGCCTGCTTGTGTTTTTAGGCAAACATATTAAACTGTCTTATTGAGGCCTATGTAGCTCAGAGGGCAGTGCCATGGTCTTCTACCATATTTTTCGGAGTATAGGTCACACCGGAGTATAGGTCGCATTGTCCAATTATTACCAATAGATTGGAAAAATCCCTAGATAGGTCGCACCTACATTTAGCTCTGCTGCAAATGTCCGCCACAGGAGCGCACAGCAAGGCTTTTAAGAAGATTAACACTTAAAAACAATTATTTGTTTGATAAAAATGATAGCAAATATGTGTCTGAGCTTAACTTTTCCTTAATAAATGAACGTAATTGTGAAATGAACTGGATTTAAAAATTTGTTTTGCCGAACGTGATAAAAAGCCATATATAGCTCGCACCTGAGTATAGGTCGCAGGCCTTGAAAAAAAAATGATAAAAAGGTGCGACCTATACTCCGAAAAATACGGTAATCCTGAGGCTGTGCATGGGTTCAAGCCCAAGTTGTGTTAGCAAAGGCACCTGGCATAAAACAAGTGACAAATCTTTCAGGTCGCGGCAGCAACCCCTGCAGAAACGAACACCAAATTAAACTGTCTCCTACTTTAGGAGCCTAATGCCAGTTATTGTTTTTATAACTGCTTTAATAAAACGTATTTTATCCTCCGGAAATTACTCAGAAAAAACCCAGAGCTACAGGCCAGCGTGCCCAGAATTCAGAATGCAAAACAATTAACAGAATTAGAAACAAATTGCCTTATCTCCATTTGAAAATGTAACTCCAGCAGGTTAAATTGTGAAAGTCAAAGGGGCTGTCAAAACCCAAACGAAGCAGGACAAATAGAGTAAAAAATGTTTTGTGGCAGATGGTTAATGTTTCAACCCAACGGGTCGGGTACATGGTGACCAAGCTACAAAATAACAATTGGACCGAGGTACGAACTGACCTGGAGGAGGCTTTGGGGCTAAGGACTAAAGTTTTAGAACCCTCCCAGGTCCTGGACATGACCACTAACCTCTGAAATGTGTTTCAGACCTGCTGGGTGTCCATACGCAGGGGATCTGCACCTTACAGTAAGACTCTCCAAAGCTGAACCGAACCCCTTTTGGGTTGAAAACTACAAATAGAGAAAATACAAGGAATGAACTAATCAGGAATGTACATCTGTCAAGTTTTAAGCACCAAGAAGCTTGACGGTCCTCTGATCGTGCTCTTCATCTGTGCATCCTGCAGCGAGTTCTGATGAGCTGGGACGAAGACGGGTCCTGCACTGCAGCGGGTCAGGTTATTAACCTGAACGTGTCACCGACCTAAAGCAGCCCCGAGCTCCTGAGGCCTCTTGTTCTGTCCACTGGAATGTCTCCTCGAAAAGCTCCTTTCCATCTGACTCCGTTGAGTTTTATTCTGTTGAGTTTTATTCCGTTGAGTTTTATTCTGTTGAGTTTTATTCCGTTGAGTTTTATTCCGCCTCAGATGCTTTTTGACTCCACTTTCAGCCAAATAAGCCAAATCTGCCTCCCACAGACGTTTCCGGCCACCGCCGAGCACAAGACACTTCACTTTGTCTCCGATCATCACGTACCACTCTGCTGTGGGAAGGTGGTACAGTGGGCGATTATTTTGAAGCACTGAACTTTTTTTTGAACTTTTGTTTTTACAAACTGGTGTGTGTTATAAATAGAACCAGGAGCATTAGATGAACAGCAAAGGTTTTAAAACTAAATCCTGATATTCAAATCAAGAAGGAAATGTTTCAGTAGAAAATGTATTGTGCCATAAAGCAGCTGTTTGAGAACAACAGATAGAAAGCTTGGAAATAACCTATTCATATTTTAGAACCGCATCTCTTTTAGTATGACATTTGTATTAAAATACACAAAATCCTAACATATACATTCATGATTTTCAAAATAAATGTGTAATTCACTTCTATAACATACGTCAAAAATGTATGAATAAATAATACACCACTGCTGTTAGCAAACCAAAATGAGGTGTGAATAAAAACAGGTTAAAAAATAAAAACGTGGTCTCCCTCCTGGCTTCATGCCGGCTCCTCCTCCACACTGAAAAAATAATAATTTGAAAATGAGTTTGTCCAAAAAGTGCTGACAAAAAAGGAAAGTGAAAACCTGTGCACAGTTTGTTCTGGTCGGAACAGAGCACAGTCTGTCAGCCGGGTCCAACACGCGCAGGTATAAAGCTCAAAACCTTTGTGCCCCACGGGGGTAAAAAAAAAAAAAAGATCCATGATGCATCTGGAGCAGTGATGTGGTCCAGCATTCAGACAATGAATGTGGGGAGTTCTGTGGAGAGTTTCACGTGTGCATGAGCTTTCATACATCCTGAGGAGAGACCAGAAGAGAAAGAAACAGGCATCACATGACAGACAGAAACAATCAGATGACATACAGAGGGAATTGGAAATACCCTCTGTCCATCTGTGTTGTGAGCATGATAACTTTAAAAATATTATACTGACTTCCATTTTAGTGTGTGGCTTCATCTAGGTGGAGCAAGGGTCACTAGTTGTCAAGTCAAAATCCAAGATGGCCACCTCCATATATATTTGTAAACTGGCCAACATGTGTTAGAGTTTTTATTTTGTTTAAAAGTATATTTTCCTCAAATGACTGGGGTGGCCAATGATTAGCCTATGGGGGCCAAGGCCACTAGTGGCCACCCTCTGTTGTACCTGGTGGTGGATAAAACGGCTCCCCGCTTGAATATGTTGCACTAAAACATTAAGCTTTTACTTACATTCTTCGTTTAATTTCAGTGCAGAACAACACTCATCCCAAAATCTACCAACAGTTACTGTTCAAGTCCCTCAGCAGTGTGTGTGTGTGTGTGTGTGTGTGTGGGGG
>JBBPBX010021750.1:11004-25788 GCA_038048925.1 Garcialebias charrua | reverse complement strand
GCTGCTTGCCCATATATAATTTCGTTGGAGGGTGGGGCAGTTACAGTAAATTATTACTGTATATAGTTTGTTTTTGCTGCGGAGCTTTAGCTGCATTGTTGTTACTGTGCTTTAATATTTAACATATTGTAATGACCCTGTGTTTGGTTCTGCTTTGGGGCCCAAGTGTTTCTGCTGACCCCACCCTCATGTGTTGGACTGGTCGTGTGGGTAGGGGAGGCGTAGGAGCAGGGAGTGAGCGACCGGAAAAGGAGAGACGAAGAAGAGCGGTCAGCTAGCGGTGTGTTAGCAGGAAGTTAGTGGTGAGTTTGTTCGCGTGTGTACCGCATTTTCTTTTGAGGCGTGAGCTGCAGCCTCTGTGATAGCAGCTCTTCCCTGTTTCTAAATGAACTCTGTTTGGCTGGACTCCGTCTGCAGTGTTGGCGTCATTACATTGGTGTCAGAAGTAAACCACTATCGAGCCGAGTGAGTACTACTAGCTCGTCGCCTCCACCCGTGACATCTGCGTCATGGACGGAGTGTTCTCCCAAGTGAGATTTAAAGCGGAGAGAGTAGAGGACGGGGAGGCCTGGAGAGAGGAGTTCGATTAAAATAACTCAGGCGAAGGCTTCTCTGCGCAGCTCTGCAGTGAGGATGGCTACCAAAGCAGGGCTGAGTACATGGCGGGGGGGCGCGTCCGTCGACGCCATTTTCTCAAAGAGCGCCAAAAGACGCACATGGCGGCGGCCATGACAGTTACGATAGCGTCATCCAAAACATCACCGCCCCGTTGAAGACACCCAAGTACTCCGGTAGGTCCAGCTGGGAGGCCTTCCATACACAGTTTGAGTTGCTGGCTCATGCAGGGAAGTGGACAGCGGAGCATAAAGCCCTGCAGCTAGCTCTCGGAGGCTGCAGGGCTTACAATATTTATATAAATATTTATTTGAAATTATTATGATGTTAATAAATATATATTTAGAATATAATAATATTATATACTCATGCCGGCTACCCACCAAACGCGTTTCGAGCAGCGGAAGCAGCCAGTTTACATGCAAAGTCTATGCAGAGGAGCGGCGAGGAGCGGCGAGGAGCGGCGAAGCGTGACGCGGCACGTTTTGAGCAGTTCGAGCAGCGCGGCACGGCAGTTCTTTTCCGCGCACTCGGAGCGTCCAGAGCAGCCGCTGCCTGAGTTAAACAAATCGAACTTTGGCTGCTCGCCGCGTCGCAGCAACCAATCGGGAGAGACTCTGCTATGTAATGACGCAACGACGACAGGACTTTTTTTTTTACATTTTAAACTTAGCCCAACTCAACTAGCCTCCATGAAGAAACCAGCCTCCGACAAGAAACTTGGCATTTTTACAGTTGCCGCTGTCCGCTCGAGCGTACGATCACCCCAAACATAAAAAAAACATTTTAATCTCAACAAAGACTTTTGGAGCTGCAGTTCGGCTCGTAGAAAACCCACTCAAGTAGTAACGAGGCTCATGAACAGCTGATTTTATCTGCCCGGTGTACAAAAAACAAAACAAACCCGACCGGAAAAGGACCAAGACGCTCCTCCCACTGCGCGTCTTCAGACAAGTTCGGTGTGAACAGTCATCTGTTGACAAGCAGCCAACACCGCGCGTCGGGAGCGTTTTAACGCGTTTGGTGGGAACCCGGCATAATATATTATACATGCATACAAATGAATATTACACATTTATTATAATTATTAAAATATATAAATATATATACAGTTTTAATATTAGATATAAATGTTTAATAACTTTAATGGTTTATTGTATAAATATCCTTTTTATATGTTTTACCATACACTTTTTGTTGTTGTTGATTTTGATATTTTGTCCCTTTTTTGTTGTTGTTGTTTTGTTTGTTTGTTTTTCGCTAGTTCATTCAGCATATTATATCATACATAAGCTTGAAACAAATTAGAGTTTTGGATGTTTAGACACTGAACATTCAGTGTTCATGCTTAAGTAAATAATGGAAGTAATGTGAATTTGTTGTTTTGTTGGAGTAATAGTATTTTGAGGTATTACTGTGGTACAATCAAATACTGTAAGCACTATAAGTGGTACCACAATTCAAGAAATGTGGCACTTTACAGTAAAATTGTCCCTAACTAACTAGTAAAAGCATAGCAGCACTGAGAAAAATATTTTGTTATAAACTGAACTAAATATTTAACAACTTGACATAAAATCAAACGCGCATTTGTAGAAGAATTTAAAGAAAACTCAAAGCTGTCCAAATGTGATAAAGATGTAAAAATATTAGGAATGTGTACAGAAGGGCCGTGGCTATGGCGCAGGGGTTAAGAGCGCGGCCCATGTTTGAGGCTAGTCCTCTTTGTGGTGTTGCGGGTTTACGTCCCGGTCCCGACGACTTTTCCACAGTGTCTCCCCCTCTCTTTCCCTGTTTCGCCCCTCACCCCTACAACAAAAATCGGCCACTAGAGCTGGCAAAAAAAATTAAAAAAAAATTAAAAAAAGGAATGTGTACAGAAAACCTTTAAGTGACACAAAGAAATTAATGAAAAAACAAATCATAATACAAGTATGTGGCAAGTGGCAGGAACCAACCAAAAAATAAATTGGATAAAACAGGATGAAATTATGTTTAAAATGGTGCATTAAAATCCAGCAGATCTAAAAAAAATCAAAAAGGCGTTCAATTCAAGTCCTGGACGACTGAGAATCTTCACCAGCATATCTAAAAAAAATAAAAAACAGACGTGTGTCCTTCAGGAGATGTACTTTGCTGTATTTATTCATGTTTTCTGGCAGTGACTGAAGCCCAGCAGCACAGAGGAGGGCAGTGTGTTTAACCGTACCACTCAGAATCCTCTGTACTGCTTCATATTGCTCGGCTTTGTTCAGTCCTTCTGTAGTCCGGACCACTTCACTGAGGAACACAACAGAAAGCACAGAATGAGAGTTGTGTCAACACGATGTAAAACAGAACAGTGGGGTGAAAAACATAAAGAAATGTGAGCGACAGATGAGCGTGACGGTGTTCACCAATGGTCCGTGAGTTGAACTCGGTGTCCAGGATCTCCAAAGAAGGCACCAGGTCCTGCTGTGAGCTGGGCGTGGCCTTTGTTGGATCAGCTGGACTTGTCATTTCTTGTTCTTTTTCATTCTGCATCTGCGCATAGACGTTGAGGCCTGGGATCTTCCTTGAGGAAAGATTTACAGTGAGACACGGATAAAACCCAAAGCCTAAACTAAAACAGAGATCAGATAATGTGCAGCAACCACACGTTCAAGGACTGACATGTAAAAATGATCTAAATGTAGTAGTTCCAGTGTTTGTCCACCAGAGGTCACTCTACTCCGACAGTTGCAACCAATCATCTACTGAACTCCTGGTGTATCTAAAGGCCCCGGCAGAGCTCAGCGTAATGCAGTACGCCGCACTACGGCGTACGTATGCAGAGGCACAAGCGTAGCCCCACAGGGCACGAATGCGCAAAGCTCAAATTTTATGACCGCGTACGCGATGCGCGTTGTCTCACAATAAATTGCCCAGCGCCGGACTGTTTTGTATGTTACACAAATGAATTAAATTCCCCTTCTTCATAGCTGATCTGGACTTTTATTTTGTTTTTTTGCCAAAAGTCAAGTAATCGCTTCCTCCTCCGCTAACTCCATGACTGAAATGAATGAATTTGTCACAAGCGAATAATAACTCATGTCCTACCTGGCTACGCAACGTTCTAAATATTTTCTGGTGGGCTGTGGGCTGCAGGACCAAGGCTCCCTGTTTTATTTTTATTTTTTAGAACTTTTTATTAACATATAAAGTTTAGAAACACCGCAGCGGCTGCAGCCAACCAGCTACCCTTTTTTTGTCTCCCACTCGACCTGTCAATCAATTCAGTAGGCGTGTCAGCAAATGACCAATCAGCAACCTCAGTTTGTCCCGTAGGTAGACGCTCTGCACGCAGCTGCTCAAATTACAATAAGAATTTGGAGCGAAAACGTGAGCATTTAACGCGAGAACGAAAGCAGAGCTGTGCCAGCGAACGCGTGCGCACAGAATGCGCGCGTAGAGCAGTGTACAGGCAGTACGCTGAGCTCTACCAGAGCCTTAAGGCTGAGAAGACATTCATACGACACTGGAGCATTGCCTCGCCTATGGTTCGTGCTCTTGAGCCTTGTTTGTACTAATACTTGTGATTACTCCTCCAATGTGACTACCTGAGTACCTCCAGTGAAACATGTACCAAAAACAAAGTACTTAGGTCCTTGCCTACGTGCTCCATCTGTTCTCCTTTGTCTCCTACTATGTGCTCATTAGTGATCTCTGGACCATCACTTGGACTGTTATTGATTGGAACAAAGACGGACCTAACACCACTAACCTGTAAGGAACTGTACATTCTGAGTAAAGACTCTAAATACCAGTGACATGAGAATAATGAGATCTCCTTGCTCCCCAGGGATCCAGTCTAGTTCCAAACCTTGCTGCTGTGTAAATAAAAGCACCGATCTTCTTGTGTGGAGTGTTCATTCTCAGTTCCCTTTCACTCTGGGTATTCAGATCTTATGACACTTTCAGATACAAGGACTTATACTGTACTCTTTTAATAATGTTTCATGTTTTATTTTGCTTCTGTAGCTCATCTCGACCCCTCACACTGTTTCCCTTGGAGCTCCACCTCAGCACGGAAACACGTTAACATTTCAGAAAAGGTCAGCTGCCTCAATTCAAAGGCCTTAATATTGATAGCAGCTGAAGGTTGAATGGCGTTTCTTTTTGTGGGGAATGACCTGACAAGCATTTCGACAGGATCCCCACAGACGTTTGAGGAAAAAAGTCAAACAAATTGACAGAAGTGTTGTTTTGACGGACAGCTATCAACCTTTTCTGCACCCTCGCCAGCAGTTTCTGTGTACCAAGCTGTTGGGACACTTCCATACCTTTCGGCAACTCTATGGATGCATCAGTACAATTTATTTTTCAAATCTAGAACCAGTACTTATTTTGAGTTCTTCCAAATGTTGAGTCACAACTCTTACAGTTGCATACTCTGTTCTGGTATGTTGTGGTGAAGAGGGGGTTGAGCTGTATGGAGAAGCTCTCTGTTTCCCTGTTGCTCTACATTCCTACCCTCATCTATGGTCATGAACTCTGGTAGAGACTGAAAGAATGAGATCCTGAATCCAGGAGGTCCAAATAAGTTTTCTCTTCATGGTAGCTGGACTCTCCTTCAGAGATCAGGTGAGAAGTTCATTTCTCTAGGAGAGACTCAAAGTAGAACCGTTACTATAGACTCAGACTGCTGGAGGACAAATTGACCACATTTCCTCACTCTGCTATTGTCTTTACTTGCTCTTCTCTACCTGTTTGTATTTGCAATTATTTATATCTTTACATGTGTTTTTGTCGTTCTTCTTATAGAAAGTACATCTGGACCCGTGTTTGTCTGTTTCTACTTCCTGTCCTGTCAAATCAGGTTGAAGCAGATGGCCACTTGTCCTGAGCCTGGTTCTGCTGGAGGTTTCCTCCTGTTAAAAGGGAGTTTTTCCTTTCCGCTCTTTCCATTGTCCCTGCTCAGGATGGGAGACTCAGACGAAGTGAAGATTCAACGCAATCTCCTGGCTTCCTTAGATAGCATTAAAGATGGTGCCAGTGTATGCGGCCGTCCGTCTGTCGCTCTTGGTTTGTTTTGTTTTATTTCTTTGTTTTGTGCTTAGCACTAAGTCTGTGCTTGTGCACAATCACCAGTCCCTCCTGGATATTCAGCATGTTGTTGGCAATCTCAGTGCCTTTGATTATGGTGGACAGCAAACTTTACCCCCGCTCCTGTCAGGAGTCCCACCTTATCTCCTCAGGGCACCTGCGCTGTCCCCCGGCGGAAACGCCGTTGTTACCGCAGTAAACGTGGAGGACAGCTGGTGAAACTAAAGATCTGCATTCTTCTTCCAGTTATCTGTCAAGAAATGGATTATTTCCGTCTTTCACTGTGCCTTGGCGTTTCCTGGACCCCGTTGACAGCTGCCTGCTACCTGTCACCCGCCTGGACACGGGCGTTCGCCCCCACCCTCCTGCTTCTCTTGCCTCCACCGACGCAGAGTGAACCTGTAAAGCCTGAAGACGCTGCCCCGGGTTCCCGCGCCCGTTAGATTACAGGCTGCGGTTTCTGCCAGGATTGGCCTGATGAACGCCAGGTCTGTAACAAACAAAACGTTCATCCTGCGGGACTTTTTCAGTTCCCATCATTTGGATTTATTCTGCATCACGGAGACCTGGGTTGAGGCTGATGACTTCAGTGTTCTGTTGAACTTTTACCGGACGGCTGCTCTTATCTGAGCTCCCCTCGGATGTCAGGCCGCGGAGAAGGAACGGCGGTGGTTTATAAAAACAGTGCACTACACCGTTTTCTTTCTCCAGCTTCGAGGTGACTTTATTTGAGGTGGGTCACTCACACCCTGTGCTTACGCTGTCATCTACAGAGCCCCCAAATATAATAAGGATTTCTTGAATGACTTTTCTGATTCCCTGACTAGAATAATGATAAACTATGATATAGTCCTTATTGTTGGGGATTTAAACATACATGTATGTTGTCCAGAGAAACCACTGGTGAATGACTTTCTGAGCCTCACTGACTCTTTTAACCTGGTTCAGTGGGTGGCTGGTCCCACACATGAACATGGACACATGTTGGACCTGGTTCTCTCTCACGGCTTGTCTGTGACCGACCTGGAACTTTATGTTAATGTTATTTCTGACCATAGGCCTGTTTTATTTGATGTTGATTTATCCTATGCTCCGGTTAAATCCTGCGCTCCTGCACCCAGCAACGTAGAGTTTTTAACCTTTCCACTGCTGGTCAGTTCTCTGCTGCCTTTGAACAGCTCTATGATCCCTCTGACTCTAGTGTTGACACTGAACAGTTGAGCTCCTGGTTCGACTCCTCCTTTCTAACCATTCTCGACTTTGTGGCTCCATCTAAACTGGTGCGGCCTAAAGCCAGATCTGAACTCTGGTTCAATGAAAAAATTCTTGCAGCCAGACAGGAGTGCCGCAGAGATGAACAGAGATGGAAAAAGAATAAACTGGAGGTTTCATTTCACATTTTAAAGGACTGTCAACGTCAGTACCAGAACATTGTTAAAGAGTCCAAAAAACAATACTTGTCAGACATTATTGTGTCCAATCACAACAACCAACGTGTCCTTTTTAAAACTATTGACTCTGTCCTGAAGGCCACACAACCTGTCTATCTGGAAACCTCTACAAAACTCTGTAATGACTTTCTGTAGTTTTTTATAAATAAGGTTGTTACTGCAAGGGCCCTTATTTCAGCCCCTGCTTTTGACCCCTCCTGCTTGGTCCCCTGCCTGGCTGTGTTCGATAGATTTGAACCAGTGACACTGACCCTTTCAGAGGATGTGGTCGGCCATATTAAGCCATAAGGTTCCCCTCGTGACCTTGTCCCCCCTCGTCTTTTAAAATAGGTTTTTCCAGCATCAGGCAAGTGATCCTTGCTGTTATCAACAGCAGTCTGTCCTCAGGTGTTGTCCCAATAAGTTTTAAACATGCGTTGGTGCAGCCCCTGCTTAAAAAGCCTGGCCTAGACCAAACTGTCTTAGCTAATTTCAGGCCAATTTCCAAGCTGCCTTTTAATTTAAAAAAATTGAAAAAATTGTGTATTCACAGGTGAAATGTTTTCTGGAGGAGCACAATATCCTGGAGGTTTTTCAGTCTGGCTTCAAAACTCACCACAGCACAGAATCAGCTCTAGTCAGAGTTTTTAATGACATTCGTATAGCCAAAGATTCGGGTGAACATGTGGTTCTTGTCCTGTTCGACCTAACCACTGCCTTTGATACCGTGGACCATAACATTTTAATATCACATTTACAGCATCAAGTGGGTATCAGTGGTACTGCACTGAACTGGTTTAGGTCCTATCTGGCAGACAGAACCAGTTCCGTGAACATAGCTGGTTCTGAATCCTCCACTGCTCCTCTGTGTTTTGGGATTCCACAGGGCTCTATTTTAGGTCCCCTGCTTTTCTCCCTTTACCTTCTTACATTGGGATCAATCCTGAGAAAGCATGGGATCTTTTTTCACTGTTACGCTGATGATAGTCAAATCTATATGCCACTAAAAAAGAAAGATGCCTCCTCAATCAGGCCACTTCTGTCGTGTCTTGAAGACATCAAAGCTTAGATGACTTTAAACTTCTTAAATTTCAATGAAAAGAAAACGGAAGTGTTGGTGTTTGGTCCTAGTGGCTCTTGTGAACCTTGCCCTGTTGATCTGGGCCCTCTGACACCACATGTAAAGAAAACAGTTTCTAACTTTGGTTTTAAAGAGGACAGTAGCCGTGTTTGCATCAAGGTTTCTAGCTGCACATTTTGAAGTATCGCAGCAGAAAAGCTTCAACTGCTTAAATGACATTAAGCACTGGCTCTCTCAAAACTTCCTCCACCTAAACACAGATAAAACTGAATGCATTTTATTTGGTGCACCCGATGACACCAGCAACATCCTTCCCAGTCCCAGTTTTGGTTTTCCCCTCCCCCACTTCAACCCGGTGGTCAGAAATCTTGGAGTGCAGCTTGACTCTAGCCTGGCCCTCGCCTTCCTGCACAGCTCCGCTCAGTTCTTATTTCCCTTCACTGCACAGTCTGGGACTTCTCTCATTAACAACCATTTCTCCGGTAGATTTTTGTTCTGACCAATCAGAGAACAGAAGGGACGGAGTTTTGGACCCTAACCCACGCCCCCACCTGTCCCAGCGCGCAGAGCCCTATAAAAGGGCTCTGCCAGCGCGCAGTCAGCGAGCAGCGGCATGTTCTCATTCAAAGCGATGCAAAGCGATGCAGAACTGTTTTATATGTGACACAAATTTATTAATTTCCCCTTCTTAATCCCTTATCTGGAGTTTTCTTTTGTTTTTTGGGCCAAAAGTCAAGTGATCGCTCGCTCCCTCCTCCTTCTCTCCCTCCGCTGAAATGAACAAGGAAATGGCTGAGGTTGTCACGAGAATTAAACTCGGGTTTTACGTTGCTGCCCGAGTCCCATCAGATTTTCTGGTCTTCTGGTGAGCTGGACCAGCGATCCATGGTTTTATTGTATTTTATTAAAACGTTTTATTAACATATAAACACAGAATTTCCAGCGCGGCAGCCGGCAGCAAGAGAAAAGCTGCAGGAGGCGGAGCAGTTGTCAAGTTCACCAGAGCACGGGGGTGGCTCTGAGGGGAGGGAGCAGAATGCTTTCCCTGTTCAAAATATCCAATGGTTTTGTTCCTCAGCAGAGGCCAACGCCTCCAGCAAGAATCGTTTTAAAATGGAGAGGTCCCAGACCCTAGTCTGAAGCGAAGTGAAGACAGGGTCTGGTTTTAACCAGGCTAGCTTGACTCCAACTTAAAGCTTGATAAACAGATCAGTTCTGTTGTCAAGACCAGCTTTTTCCAGCTCCGTCTGCTCTCCAAAGTCAAGTCATTTCTCAGCCGTGGTGATCTGGAGAAGGCCATCCATGCCTTTGTGACCTCCAGACTTGATTATTGTAATGCTTTGTATGTTGGTATTAATCAATCCTCCATCTCCCGTTTACAGCTTGTACAGAACTCTGCCGCGCGCTTTTTGACCAACACACGAAAATATGAACACATCACTCCTGTCCTGTCCTCTCTACACTGGCTCCCGGTTCAGTTCAGGATACAGTTCAAGCTGCTGCTGTTTGTTTTCAAAGCTCTGAATGGACTTGCACCTCTCTACATCTCAGAACTTTTGAAAGTCCATCAGCCCGGCAGAGCTTTACGATCTGCCAGTCAACACCTGCTGGAGGTGCCTCGCTCAAGGTACAAACAATGGGGAGACCGGTCATTTTCTGTTGCCGGCCCAAAAGCCTGGAACAGTCTCCCCCTTGAGCTGCGTGCCACCTCTGATCTGACTCTGTTCAAAACCAGACTGAAGACCCACTTGTTCAAAAAAGCTTTCAGTGTGTAACTTTTATTACTTTTGGTATTTTAGTATGTAGCATTTTTTATTTCCATTGCCTTTTTATTTCCACTTGTTCAAAAAAGCTTTCAGTGTGTAACTTTTATTACTTTTGGTATTTTAGTATGTAGCATTTTTATTTCCATTGCCTTCTTTTATTGCTGTTGTTTCTTATTCTATTTTCATTGATTTATTGTTCCAGTTTATTCATCTTTTTATCCTGTTAAGCACCTTGGTCAATGCAAGGCATTGTAGGAAGGTGCTATACAAATAAAGTTTATTATTATTATTATTAAAAGCTTAATGGAAACGGCAAAATCCGAATTTACTTCCTCAAATTCGCCAAAAAGTTTATACGCTCGCTTGAGGTGGTTTTTGGGATCTTCGAAAATGAGCAGATGCGCAAAACGACAGATGGAAACAGATTTTCCGACTCAGTTCTGCCGTAGCGAACATTCACGTCACGTGACGTTCAGCTGTTTCCGCTCCGGACAACATGTAACATCGCTAAAACTAGTTGGCATGACAGAATAAATACAACTTGCCCGATAGCAACACGTACCTGAAATATTCTCTCCATTTTGACGAGATGTGTGGCCGGGTTCTGTTTTCAACCGCTACTTCCTGTTTACTGTAGACATGCGCAGTGCTGACGTCTGACGTAATGACGCTGTGCGTGGCTTGGTAGATGTGCTACAAGCCAGTTGATGGAAACACTTCTGCTTCGCATTAATTTGTATTTACATATTTGCGAGATTTCAAAAATTAGCTCAAAATTCGAAATGAAAATGGATGGAAACACAGCTACTGATTAGATTCCCAGATTGGAGCGGTGGTCAAGACCAGTTTTTATCACCTCAGACAGCTGGCTAAGGTAAAGCTCATCCTCACAAAACAGCAGCTGGAAACAGTAATCCATGCTTTCATCACCTCTCGGCTGGATTACTGTAACGCTCTTTACCTTGGAGTCAGCCAGTCCTCCCTCAGACGTCTCCAGTTGGTCCAGAACGCTGCTGCTCGGCTTCTAACTGGAGTTCATAAGAGGGAGCACATCACCCCCACTCTGGCTTCACTCCACTGGCTGCCTGTTCATTTTAGAGTTCATTTTAAGATTCTTTTATTTGTTTTTAAAAGTTTAAATGGTCTTGCTCCATCCTACCTCTCTGAGCTGCTTCACCCATACTCTCCTGCTCGGTGCCTCAGATCAGCTGATCAGCTGCTTCTGGAGGTGCCGAGATCCACATTTTTCATTCATTCAACCTTTATTTAGTCAGGTAAATCTTATTGAGCCTCGAGGGCTCATGTACGAAAGCGACCTGCTACAAACTAAACAAATGGAGGCTCAGAGGGGACAGAGCTTATTCTGTTGCTGCTCCAAAACTGTGGAACGATCTCCCTTTTCCCATCAGACAAGCTCCTTCACTGTCCAGTTTTAAAACTCTTTTAAAAACACATTTTTACTCACTGGCTTTTAGCACAGACTGAATTTGCTCTGCACTGTTTTTATTGTTTTAATTTATCTTAATGTTTTAACAACTGTTTTATTGTTTATGTGTTTAAATGTTTTTGATTTTATATGTACAGCACTTTGTTGCAGCTGTGGTTGTTTTAAAGGGCTTTATAAATAAAGTATTATTATTATTATTATTAGTAGTATATTATAGATAACTTGTACTAATTGTATTTTATAATGTAATGTTTCTGTACGGTGCCCTGAGACGACTTATGTTGTGACTTGGAGCTATACAAATAAAATGAACTGAATAGAACTGCTCCTCCACATCCAGAGGAGCTTGTAAAGGTGAGTCTGACATCTGGTAAGGCTGTCACCTGGTCGCCTCCTTAGGGAGTTTTTATGTGCATGTCCAACTGGGAAGAGACTCAGGGTAAGACCTGGGACATGTTGGAGAGACTACCGTATTTTCCGGTCTATAAGTCACACCTTTTGCCTAATTTGCATGCCCTGCGACTTATAGAGAGGTGCGACATGTTTATGGATTTTTCCCCATATTTTTAGACCAATTTTTGGCTAAGATATGACCGTTTTTCTTTTAGGCAAAAAAATGGTGCAGTACCACTTTAGGCCGCTATGGGTGCAGTACCACTTTTGTCCGCTAGGGTACACCAACCATTCCCACATCATGTGTCGACGGCAGCCTCCTCTGGTCGGACACACTCTGTCGCTGTCCGGCCTCCTGCTCTGGAGGTATGAACTACTGTTAGCTCAGTGTTTGTTACCAAAATAGTTCATAAAGCACACAGCAGATTTTCTTTAAACTTAATTACTTGGTGGTCATTTACAAACTGTTAGCTGTTGGAATTGTTTGAGATAAAATTCAATTAGGAGAGTAAATGTGTCGCGGTTAGCTACGTTGTTTTTCCGGCTACTATTTACCAAAACAGCTCATAAACCACACGGCAGATTTTCTTTAAACTTACAGAAAGTAATTACTTGGTGGTCATTTACAAACTATTAGCTGTTGGAGTTGTTTGAGCTAAAATTAGATTTATTTATAATTTATTTTCGCAGCGCGCGCGACTGTTTGGAAGACATCAAAGCGAAACTATTTAAATTCAGCAGATTTGACCATTACGTGAATGTATTAAGGAACGGTTAAGCTAAGACACATCTTTGCTATAATTTTCAGCAGACAAATAATTGTTTTTACCGTGTTAATATTGTTAAAAGTCCTACCGTGCATGCTTCTGTGGCCTCCATTTTCAGCAGGGCAAATGACGCGCTGACACATCGCGTAACGGTGACGCATAATAGATGCAACTTAAATAAAAGTGCGACCTGTTTATGGATTTTTCCAATTTATTGCCAGTAATTGCACAAAGCGACTTATAGAGAGGTGCGACTTTTCAGGCGGAAAATACAGTATGTCTCTCAGCTGGTCAGGGAACACCTTGGAGTCCTCCCAGAAGAGGTGGCTGTGGACAGAGATGTCTGGACCTCCTTGCTCAAGCTACTGCCTTGAGACCTGACTTTGACACAACTTTAAAATAACAGATTGATGACGGCTGGATGGACACTTGGAACAATTCTTTTTGTAAATGTGCTTGAAATGAAACTGGCAATTGGTACTACCGTATTAGAACACGTTAGGGGTATAATGTACCGGTAGGCATATACCATACCAAACAGACATCCATTACTGGTACTGGTGCATCCTTACTGACCTCTTTATCAATGTGCACAACATGATGACTGCACAGAGCCTCAGGAAAACTTTACCTCTTGAACTTGTAGATGACAAACACAGCTAAACCTGCAACCACCACCGACAGCAGCATTAGCATGGCAGAGCCGCTGTGGTTCTCACCGGTGTCCACGAGGGGCGCTGCAGAGACAGGGAGACAAGCGCCGCACGCCATCAACAACACAACCCCTGAGCCGGGCTGTATTTGCACCTGCTGACTCATGCAATGAGCGGTGAACAGAAATGACACCCATGTGAATCATGAATCAGTTTAATATATGGACTCTTCTTACTCTTTATCCTAAAAGTAGCAGCATCCCCAATAGGAAGAGGCACACATACGTGTAACGGTGCTCACTCTCTGAATGTCTCTGTGTAGCTACATGGTGGGAGCCAATCAGACACAGGGGTGGGGTTATTAGTTGAGTGGTGGGGCAATAAAAATATGAAAGTTATACCTGACTGTCCACTGTGTCTATTAAAAGTCCCCCATGCTGTTTGTTTGTCCCACTCACTACTGAAGGTCCTCCTGGACTAAACCAACACCGCTGTGTTTGTTTACCTGCTGACAGGTGAGCTGCGTACACTGTGACTTGGACGCCTGGCCGCAATGTGAACTGGACAAGATTTTGATTCAAGGCACTCAGCAAAACTTCAGAGAGCTGCAGAGACAGAAGGAGACACAATTTAAACAATAAAGTTTTTAGCTATAATAATAATAATGAATTTAATTTATAACGCACTTTTCATTAATGAAAATCTCAAAGTGCTGACTGGTAAAACCTCAAATATTTTCAGAGCTGCTTAAAATTGAGAAAGAATTAAAGCAAGAAGAAGCAAAAATACTTTGCAGTTGATGTACAAGTCATTAGTTGAAAGATATTCCTTTACTATTGTCTCATGGTATGGGAACCTCCTAGTCAGAGACAGGAACAAGTAGTCCCGGGTGGTCAAACAAGGTAGTAAAGTCATTGGTATCAACAAATGAAACCTACAGACCTGTACAGTCAGGTTCTGAAAAAAAAAAGGCAATACAGGTTTACAATGGCCCAACCCATCCACTGCAACCATTATTCAGGTTGGTACCATCTGGTAGAAGACTGGTGGTACCTCTGGTAAAGAAAAATGGTTACAAAAAATAATTTGTTCCCTTGGCTGGGAGCGTTCTTACTTAAACATAGCCTCACATGATAAACCATTGTCTGCTGGGATGTTTTCATATTTGTAATGTATTGTAAACGGAAATGGTAAATTGACTGTTCCTATATAATGCCATTCTATCAAGACACTCAAAGTGCTTTACAACACAATCTGTGTCCTCATTTACCCATTCAATTCAAATTCAAAAATACATTCATAAAGCATGCTACTAGATCTCTATAAAGCTAATTGAACAAATCATTCTAAAGACACTACTGTAATTGGTGCTTTATCACATTCATACACTGATGGGACACACATCGGAGGCAATGAGGGGTTCAGTGTCTTGCCCAGGGATACTTCAGCATGTGACTGCTGGTGGATTCGAACCCCCAACTCTTGCATTGGAGGACAACTGCTCTAACCACTCAGCCACAGCCATCCATTGTGTATTTTATTATTGCATTGTGTATTTTATATATATA
>JBBPBX010021749.1:10276-42066 GCA_038048925.1 Garcialebias charrua | reverse complement strand
AAACACCTGCTGTCCCTCTTTTGGAAGACCAGCCTGAAGAGGTGCGGCCACTGCTGCAGAAGTGGCCCACCGTTTGGACAGAGGCTGTTGGAGCCACCGAGATAATTAGCCACCACATTGTGACATCCGACGAGCTTCCTGTGAGACGCCGAGCTTACAGAGTGTCACCCCAAAAACAAGCTGTTATTGAGGCTGAACTGGAAAAAATGCTGCAAAACAACATAATTGAACCATCAACGTCACCATGGGCAGCGCCGGTGGTGTTGGTGCCACGGAAAGACGGCACACCACGCTTTTGTGTGGATTTTCGTGGACTCAATGCAAAGACTCTTCATGATGCATATCCTATGCCACTGGTGCACGAGATCCTAGAGTCTCTGCGAGGTGCTCAAATTTTCAGTTCTTTAGATCTCAAGAGTGGCTATTGGCAGGTCGCTATGAGCAAAGAGAGCAAGAAAAAAACAGCCATGATTACTCACAAAGGGTTGTTCCAGTTTAAGGTAATGCCTTTCGGCCTGAGGAACGCCGGCGCCACCTTCCAGCGATTAATGGAAACAGTTCTTGGAGAACTAAAAGGAAAAAACTGTTTTGTTTACATCGATGACATCATCGTGTTCTCTAACACCATTGAGCAACATCTGCAAGATCTCGAGGCTGTGTTTAAAAAACTCCATGATGCTCATCTCTCCTTAAACATAAAGAAATGTTGTCTGTTTCAGACCAGTCTCAGATTCCTCGGCCATGTGGTCTCTGGAAAAGGAGTGGAGGTAGACCCAAGTAAAATCCAGGCCATCTCTGACTACCCACCTCCTACTGACTTAAAGGGTCTGCAAAGGTTTCTCGGCTTAGTGGGTTGGTACCACAAATTTATACCAAGACTGGCAGACTTGGTTGCTCCCCTAAATAATCTAAAAAAGAAGAATGTACCTTGGGAGTGGTCATCAGAGTGTCAAGCATCATTCGAACACCTCAAAACACTGCTGCAATCTCCACCAGTCCTTGCTCAGCCACAGTCACACCTTGGCTTCCAGGTACATTGTGATGCAAGCGATGTGGGATTTGGAGCTGTTCTGATGCAAATGGCGGAGGGAGAGGAGAAAGCCATTGCATTTGCCTCTAGAGGACTCCGTGGGTCTGAACTCTGTTATTCCACCTCTGAAATGGAATGCCTAGCAGTTGTATGGGCAGTTGAAAAATGGCGCCACTATCTGGAAGGAGAGATGTTTGATGTGTTTACAGATCATGCTGCACTAGCCTGGGCATTTAACTGCCCAAAGACCTCATCCCGGCTTACTAGATGGACATTAAGGCTGCAAGCATTCACGTTTCGGGTGCATTACAAAAGAGGGTGCTGTAATGCTGTCCCTGATGCCCTGTCACGTGCACCACCTGGGCAGGAAGGTACCATCAACGTTGCTATGGCAAAAGACTACTGGATAGATCTCCCCAGCTCACTACAAGATATTGAGAGTGCCCAAAGAATTGATTCTCTTTGCATGGAGCTGGGACAAACCGTCACCCTTCCAACGCCTGGACGAATACATCACGTTTATCAACAAGGTGTCTTATACCAGGGCGTTCCATCCAAATATGGTGGATTCAACTACCAACTGGTTGTCCCAGCCAATCTGGCAGCAAGTTTCCTCACCTACTACCATAACAGTCCAGTGGGAGGCCACTTGGGAAGGCTTAAAACCCTTCTAAGAATTTTGGAAGTGGCTTGATGGCCAACTGTAAGAAAGGATGTATTGAGTCATGTCAGGGCCTGCCAAACTTGCCAAAAATACAAGGGCATTAACCAGAAGCCTACTGGACATCTCGAGTCACCAGACGTTAGTGCACTAGGAGAAATGTTGGGGTAGACTTTATGGGGCCATTTCCACCTAGTAAAGCCAGGAACACTGTGTTGATGGTGGTGGTGGACTATTACTCCAAATGGGTGGAACTATTCCCATTAAGAGATGCCAAGACCCCTAAAGTCTGTCACATCCTCAGGAACGACATATTTACCCGCTGGGGGGTGCCTGCATATTTGGTGTCGGATAGAGGACCACAGTTTACCAGCCGCCTGTTAGCCAGTTTGTGCACTTCTTGGGGTGTAGTCCAAAAGCTGACCACTGCTTATCACCCTCAAACCAACCTCACGGAGAGAGTCAATCGGACCCTGAAGACAATGATTGCTTCATTTGTTGGACGTCAACACCAGGATTGGGACAGATGGCTCCCCGAGTTCAGGCTGGCTATAAACTCAGCAGTGCATGAGACTACTGGTGTTTCCCCAGCAATGTTGGCCCTCGGTCGTAAGTTAAAGGATCCTCTGGAGCGTCTCATTCACCAAGCACCTACACCAGACATGCCTACATATCATACGTTGCATACACAAACACAAATACAAAAGGAAGTCAACAGACATGTGGGTCTGGCCAAAGCCCGACAAGCTAGGTATTATAATGCACGACGTAGGGATGTACACTTTACAGTCGGTGATCTAGTCTGGGTTAGGGCACACCCTTTGTCCAAAGCTTCGGCTAAGTTCTCTGCAAAACTCGCACCCAAATGGTCAGGGCCTGTGAGGGTAGAGAGACAGCTTAGTCCTGTTACTTACCGTGTGTCAGGGATGACAGATAATAGTAAAGTTGATACGGTCAACGTGGCCGACATGAAACCCTTCTACGGCCCCGATAAGCCGCTGGCTGGGGGGGGGGGGATGTAATGGTCACTGATCGATTAATACAGCGTTAGATTTATTTCCTTTTTTTCCTTATTTTATTATATTATCTACGCTGCAAATATGACCATTTATTATTAATTATTGTCTCCTGTAAGGTAATGAGTGTGTTCCAAATGAAAGTTTGAACTTGTTTATTTGTTTGTGTAAATTTGTTTTGTAATAATACGTTTTGGAGACGGTGGAGAAGTGGACTTAAAAGGAGGAGGAAGTGACGGCGATTCCTCTCTGTCTCAAGCCCCCAGTATACCTGGTTCAGGGGGGGTTTAGGGGGGAAAATGTTAAAAACTCAAGTCCTTCTCTGTATAATTACTCAACTGTTATACACCGGTACTTGCAATATTGATATGGTCAACATCTATTATCACTGTATGTTTAACTGTGTAAATATTGAAGGATTTAATAAAAATTGAATACTGAAAAAAAAAAAAGTTTTTAACGATATATTCTTGGCTACTGATTCTGGTGACTGCGTTGTTTTGGTGTTGTTTGATCTATCAGCTGCGTTTGACACAGTTGATCACAACATTTTAATCACACGCTTAGAACAGTGGGTGGGCATTGGTCAAATAGCCTTAGACTGGTTTAGATCTTATCTGACCAAGCGTACTTTTTGTGTCTGTCTTGATGGACATAGGTCCTCCTCTGCTCCGCTCTCATGTGGTATTCCGCAGGGCTCAGTTTTGGGCCCTCTTCTATTTTTGTTGTACATCCTTCCACTTGGTTCTGTTTTTAGGAAATACGGGATTGCTTTTCATTGTTATGCAGATGACACATAGATCAACGTACCTTTAAAGAAAGCAGACTCAACCTCTCTTTGGTCTCTGTTCCTATGTTTGGAAGATTTGAAGGCCTGGATGGCCCTAAACCTCTGGAGACTTAACAAAGACAAAACAGAGGTGGTGATTTTTGGCAGTTCGACTGAAGACTCTCTGTCCGATAGTTGCTCCTTGGCTCAGTATGTCAAGCCAGTTGTTACAAATCTAGGGGTCAAGATGGATGCTGGTTTTAGGCTGGAGTCTCAAATTAAAGCAGTTGTCAAATCCAGCTTCTTTCATTTGAGGCAGCTAGCCAAGGTAAAAGCCATCCTTCCTAGACAGCACTTTGAAACAGCAATCCATGCATTTGTGACCACACGGCTACCCAGACAGCAAAAGTTATGTGGGCCGGATCTGGGCCAAATGTATGAAAACATTTGGCCCGCATTTGTAAAATGGATCCGGCCCGGTGTCTTTTTGTCCAACGGGCCAAAACTGGCCCAGATGTGGATTGCGGATCTGGATTGGATCTGGGCCGGAGGTGGGCCAGAAGTGCTACAAAACTACTGCATTCGGCCCAAATGTGGCCCAGATACGGAATCCTTGTTTAGTTTTTAGGCAAATTTGGCCCAGATGCGGCCCAGATGCGGCATCCTCATTTCATTTTTAGGCGGATTTGGCCCAGGTCCGGCCCAGTAGAGTAAGTCGAATCTCAAAACGCGGCCCAGATCTGGTTCAAACCCGCAATACAGATATGTACAACAGGTCTAAATAGAGCACACACAAAATATCCACATAAGTTGTTGCTTAAAAACTGTTTATTCATGAGCAAAACAAATTCAAAAATGTTAAAAAGTTAAAATTGATAACAATGATAACATAACAACCTTAATAATAAAAGAAACTACAATTACCAGAGGTATGCATCATAAATACCATGATCTGCTTCTGTATGACAGTTTCAGTGTCTTTCAGTCATTTTAAGAGTCAGTCACAGCAGAGGAAAGCGACGTCCTCACTCATCTGTGATGAATCTCCAAATGCAGGACTGTCTGTGGCAGAGATTCACCTTAGCACTTTGTGGAAGATGTGAGGTTTCAAAGTCAACTTTTATTGTCAGAACTGCAATATGTACAGGACATAAACAGGATTGAAATTGCATTTCTCTCTCAGTCCCTCGGTGCAAAAGTAACCATTTAAACACTAAAACACTAAAACATTTAATAAACATAAGCATAAAATAGTAAAAGTGTAACACTGTCCTGACAGTTACACCAACACTAAAACACTAAACATTTAATGACATAAGCATAAAATGAAATGATAAAAGTGTAATACTGTCCTGAGTTATTGCATAGTAGTATAAAAAGTATATCTATAAAATAAACTGAAGGTTCTAGCATTGACATTTGCAAAGAGTGGCAAAGCAGCATATGAGTTAATGTACACAGTATATGTATGAGGTAGTTGATGTTGGTATAGAGGCAAAGTGGCATATGCAGTAAGGCACATAAGGCACATTGGGCATCCTTAAATAAGGCTAGTCAGAGAATACTGTATATGTATCAGCAGTAGTGTAGATATAAAAGTAGTGTAAATGTAAACAGTAGTAATAAATGTAAACAGTAGTAATAAATGTAAACAGTATTAATGTAAACAGTGAATATAAACAGTAGTATGACTATAGGCAGTAATGTAATACAAACAGTGCAAATATGAGAAGTAGTGCAAACTGAATGAGCACATGACTGAGAGTTTAGTGAATAACCCGTTTGATGACACAGGGACCAGTGTTAAAATCTTTGTGTTGTGTGGTAATGTGTGAGAAAGTTTTTTGTGTTAAGGCAGTTCAAATGGGAGGGGAGGCAGAGCAGGCAGAGTGTTTAGCATCCTTACTGCCTGATGAACAGAGCTGTCTCTCAGTCTGCTGGTTCGAGCCTGGAGACTCCTCAGTCTCCTCCCTGAAGGCAACAGTCTAAAGCAGCTGTGTAGTGGGTGTGTGGGATCACCTGCCATGCAGTGGGCTTTCCGAGTGAGGCGTTTGCTGTGTAAGTCCTGCAGTGAGGGGAAGGAGGTGCCGACGATCTTCTCAGCTGCTCTCATGATGCGCTGGAGGCTCTTGCGGCAGGATGCAGTACATGCACCAAACCACACAGTGATGCAGCTGGTCAGGACACTTTCTATGGCACCTCTGTAGAAGGTGCACATGATGGGGGTTGAAGCTCCAGCCCTTTTCAGCTTGCGGAGAAAGTAGAGACGCTGGTGAGCCTTCTTGGCCAGTGCTGCAGTGTTCCTGCTCCAGGACAGGTCCTTTGAGACGTGCACTCCCAGGAACTTGGTGCTGTCTACTCTCTCCACTGCGGTGCTGTTGATGGTCAGAGGGGCATGTTGGGCATCCCTCTTCCTGAAGTCCACGACAATCTCCTTTGTCTTCTCCACGTTGAGAGTGAGATTGTTGTGTCCGTACCACAAGGCCAAGCGGCTCACCTCGTTCCTGTAGTCCGTCTCATCGTTGTTGCTGATGAGACCCACCACTGTTGTGTCGTCCGCAAACTTGATGAAGTGGTTGGAGCTGTATGATGGTGTGCAGTCGTGTGTTAGCAGGGTGAATAGAAGGGGGCTCAGTACACATCCTTGTGGGGTCCTCATTGCTAGCAACATTAGCATTTGGAGGTCAGACAGGAGCCTAAGAAAAGCACAAAGAAAAACAAGATTATAACCAGGCAATACCAAAAAACAATATAATAAAACAAAACAGCCAGCCACTAGGGAGCACAAGCCATTGTATCTCTTGTGCCGGTCCCAAGCCCGGGTAAGGAATCAAGGAATCAAGGAATCAAGGAGTTTTATTAACATTGCATCAATTTCCACCGATTACAACGTAAGTATGTATTGCAGGCATCCAGAAGAGAAATGAGTGCAAAAGCTGCAGCAAAACAAAGCATATTACATGTTTTATCAACACACGATATGTTTTATCAACACACGACATGTTTATTCAACACATTGATATGCTCTTAGCGCGGCCAGGCCCAATCTGTCTCCAGATGAAGGTCAAAAGCAGGAAAAACAGGCAGAAACACTGGGATTCACAGCATTGATATTAAAAAAAGATGAATCACATTTTGTCTTCAAGACACCGCGTGATTCAGTAAAAACCATATCAGAGCACATTTAGGTACAATAACAAAGGAAATACGGCAGGCAAGGAGATTGTGTCCATGATTAATTTCAGACAAACACAAAGTTCAGCAGGTGTGCAGCTGGGTGTTATCCGAAGCCTCACAGAAATCTCTGGGGAGGGGGAGGGGGGGGGGCTCTTCAACTCCTCACTCTAGGAGAATGGATTCCCACAGCCCGCTTGTCAAGGACATGTGCAGAAGCCAGATAATGTTTCGTTTGTTATCCAAATAGACCACAGTGTTCTTTTCCACTGCCGCCTCCAAGTCTGTGGGTGCTGTTTCATGGCCGAAAGAAATCCAAATATGTGGTTCTGCTCTGCCCCGCTTTCATGAGCTTCCACCTGTCCCTTGATCGATCCTGGGTGGCTGCAAACAAGTCCCAAAACGGACAGCAGGTGCACGGTGGTCCACCACTGCACCAATCGTGCGATTGAGCTCATACAGCAGCTGGGATGAGGAGCCCACGACCCGGTTCAGAGAATTTTGCTGATCAGGCAGTCCCGACAGCGCTCTGATAGCCGCCGAAGCCTCCCTCAGCTTCCGATAACAAACAACTCCGGTTACGCCAAAAAACAGAGCAGTTGCTACCAATAATCCAATAATCCACAAATCCTCCACGTCTTCGACACTCAGAACGGACAGACACATGGGCTGCCACTGACCCCACGAGTCCAGCACGTATCCAGCCGCGTGTGTGTCGGAGGGACAGACAGCTTCTCCTGACACGGTCCGCTTCGTGGAAAAAATCTTATCCATTGAAGAAACAGCCCAATTGATTAATTCCATATTGGTTCGAGTGAGCGCTGAAGGGTCGCAGACGAGACGAAAAGCAAGCAGGGAGTAGGAAAAACTTAAGGAGGGAAGAGCAGAAAGATATGCGACCTGCCTTGCCGAGTGCCGGAAGAAGATAAATGGGTAAATGGTGAGGGTTGTGTCAGGAATGGCATCCGATGTAAAACACTTGCCAAAACCATAATGCGAGTTCATCAAAGTGAAACCATACCAGATCGGTCGAGGCCCGGGTTAACAACGTCCGCCACCGGTGCTGTTGACAAACAGGGTGCCGGCGGAAATTGTACTACTGTTAGTCGAAGACGCCGAGGAGGAAAACGTGTCAGGAGACAGAGGGAGAGGAGGAAAGTGAAGAATGTAGGACTGAGGGTTGCAACTCTAAATGTGGGGACAATGACAGGCAAAGGTAGAGAGCTGGCTGACATGATGCAGAGAAGAAAGGTAGATGTTTTATGTGTCCAAGAGACCAAGTGGAAGGGCAGCAAGGCTCACAGTATTGGAGCAGGGTTTAAACTGTTTTACCATGGTGTGGATAGAAAGAGAAATGGAGTAGGGGTGGTCCTGAAGGAGGAGTTGGCAAAGAATGTAGTAGAGGTGAAGAGAGTGTCAGATAGGGTGATGTGTCTAAAGGTAGAAGTAGAAGGTCTGATGCTAAACATAGTAAGTGGTTATGCTCCACAGGTTGGATGTGATGGGGAGGAGAAAGATAAATTTTGGAAAGATTTGGATGAAGTGATAGAGAGTATTCCCAGGGAGGAAAGAGTGGTGATTGGAGCAGACCTGAATGGACATGTTGGTGAAGGAAACAGAGGGGATGAGGAAGTGATGGGTAGGTTTGGTGTCAAGGAAAGAAACCAGGAAGGACAGATGGTGGTGGATTTTGCCAAGAGAATGGAAATGGCTATAGTCAATACCTATTTCCAAAAGAGGGAGGAACATAGAGTGACCTATAAGAGTGGAGGAAGGAGTACACAGGTCGATTACATTCTGTGTAGAAGAGGAAACCTGAGAGAGATTGGAGACTGTAAGGTTGTAGCAGGGGAGAGCGTGGCCAGACAGCATCGGATGGTTGTGTGTAGAATGACTGTTGTTGCGAAGAAGAGAACAAGAGTAAAACCAGAGAAGAAGACCAAATGGTGGAAGCTAAAGAAAGAAGAATGTTGTGAGAAATTCAGAGACGAGCTGTTAAAGGCTCTGGGTGGTAAGAAAGAGCTTCCAAGTGACTGGGCTACTACAGCAACAGTAATTAGAGAGACAGGTAGGAAGGTACTTGGTGTGTCATCTGGACAAAGAATGGAAGATAAGGAAACCTGGTGGTGGAATAGTGAAGTGCAGGACGCCATTCAAAGAAAGAGATTAGCCAAGAAGAAATATGACTGTGAGAGGACTGAAGAGCGGAGACAGGAATATAAGGAGATGGGACATAGAGCAAAGAGGGAAGTAGCTAAGGCAAAGCAGAGGGCGTACAATGAGTTATATGGGAGACTGGACACTAAAGAGGGCGAGAAGGACTTGTACCGATTGGCAAGACAGAGGGATCAGGCTGGAAAGGATGTGCAGCAGGTTAGGCTTATTAAATATGGGAATGGGAATGTTCTAACAAGTGAGGAGAGTGTGATGGGAAGATGGAAGGATTACTTTGAGGAGCTAATGAATGAAGAGAATGAAAGAGAAAGAAGAGTGGAGGTAATAGAAACTGTGGACCAGGAAGTGGGAAAAATTAGTGAGGGTGAAGTCCGGAAAGCTCTGAAAAGAATGAAGAAGGGGAAGGCAGTAGGACCTGATGACATACCAGTGGAGGTTTGGAAATGCCTTGGAGAGATGGCAGTGAGGTTTTTGACTCAAATATTTAATGGAATATTTGAGGGTGAGAAAATGCCTGAAGAATGGAGAAGAAGTGTGCTGGTTCCCATTTTTAAGAACAAGGGTGATGTACAGAGTTGTAGCAACTACAGGGGAATTAAGTTGATGAGCCACACAATGAAGATCTGGGAGAGAGTTGTGGAAGGAAGGCTTAGACAAGAGGTGACTATCTGTGAGCAGCAGTATGGTTTCATGCCAAGAAAGAGCACCACAGATGCCATCTTTGCTTTGAGGATGTTGATAGAGAAGTACAGAGAGGGTCAGAAAGAACTCCATTGTGTGTTTGTGGATTTAGAAAAAGCATATGACAGGGTGCCAAGAGAAGAGGTGTGGTATTGCATGAGGAAATCTGGAGTGGCAGATAAGTATGTTAGACTGGTACAGGACATGTATGAGGACAGCAGGACAGTGGTGAGATGTGCTGTAGGAGTGACAGATAGCTTCAAGGTGGCGGTGGGATTGCATCAAGGATCGGCTCTGAGCCCCTTCTTGTTTGTTCTGGTGATGGACCGACTAACAGATGAGGTCAGGCAGGAATCCCCATGGACTATGATGTTTGCAGATGACATTGTGATCTGTGGTGAGAATAGGGAACAGGTGGAAGACAACTTGGAGAGGTGGAGGTATGCACTTGAAAGAAGAGGAATGAAAGTCAGCCGTAGTAAGACAGAGTACATGTGTGTGAATGAGAGGGAGGCCAGTGGAACAGTGAGGCTACAAGGAGCAGAGGTCACAAAGGTGCAGGACTTCAAGTACTTGGGGTCCACTGTCCAGGAAAATGGGGAATGTGGTAAAGAGGTGAAGAAGAGAGTCCAGGCAGGATGGAGTGGATGGAGAAAAGTTTCAGGAGTGATTTGTGACAAAAAGGTGTCAGCAAAGGTCAAAGGAAAAGTTTACAAGACAGTGGTGAGACCAGCTATGTTGTATGGTCTGGAGACAGTGTCATTGACAAAAAGACAGGAGAAAGAACTGGAAGTAGCAGAAATGAAGATGCTGAGGTTCTCCTTAGGAGTGACAAGGATGGATAAGATCAGGAATGAGATAATCAGAGGTACAGCACATGTTGAACAACTGGGAGATAAAGTTAGGGAGGCCAGACTGAGATGGTTTGGACATGTCCAGAGGAGGGACAGTGGGTATATTGGTAGAAGGATGTTAGAAATGCAGCTGCCAGGAAAAAGACAAAGAGGGAGACCAAAGAGGAGATATATGGATGCAGTTAGAGAGGACATGGAGGTAGTTGGAGTGAGGACAGAGGATGCAGAGGACAGAGTGAGGTGGAGGAGGATGACTCGCTGTGGCGACCCCTGAAAAGGGAAAAGCCGAAAGAAGAAGAAGAAGAAGAATATAATAAAACAAAAACAAACAAACATAAGAAATTGTCATAACTTACGTGTGCATGTAGTCAGCTGGAGGCTCTCAACACATTTAGTCAAGTATTAGAGAATTCAGTGAGGCCTAGGTCAGAGGATATGGACATCAGAGATTGTAAAATAAATTCAAATCATGCAGGTAACAATTAATGAAGAACCCCAACTGACATAATTAGAAGTAAAAGCCAAAATACTGTATATAAAATGACCAATAAATACACTTGAAATGCATCAATTAAATTAAAAAAAGGAGAACTTTACCTCATGTTTTATAATTTAATTTACCTTCATATTTATTTTTATGCTTTGTTCCAATAAACTTTACATACTGTTTTTAAAAACATATTTTTGTGTTCCTTTTTACTTGTATCTGCATTTGTGCCTCCCAATATTTATATTGTAAATATTTATTTATTTTATATTTATTCCCCCAAAAGTCTTTTTATTTCCATGTGTTTTTACACTTCTCTGTCACCCGTTTTTACTTCATCTTATGTATTTCTGTCTCATGATGTAAATAAGGTGGGCAGAGCTTCTTGGGTCAGCTCCACTTCTATTGGTCAAAAAAACAGGAAGGAGCAGGATCCATGTGTAGATCTACTGTGCATGAAGCAGAAATGCATAAGGTAAAGTCAAAACAGGAGACATAGAAATGTAAGACCCATTTAAAAAAGAAAAACTTGTGGGAAAAAAAATATAAACAATAATTGAATATAAACATTAAAAGGCACAAATGCATCTACAAGAAAAACAAAAATATATATTTTAAAAATACAGTAAAATGTAAATTATAAGCAGAAATATATAATTTATTGGAACTAACCTGGAAAATAAAAAGGTCAATTAAATTATATAACATGAAGTAAATTTCTCCTTTGTAATTTAATTTGTGCATTTTTAGTGTATTTATTAATTTATCAGTCCATTCATATACATGCTTTTACTTCTAATTATGTCAGTTTTGATCTTCCATAACAATGAACATACCAAACAATGGAAAACAAAAACCAAAGTAGCCAGCACTTACCCATTACAGGGTTGGCCTCACAGGTACTTCTTTGTGTACAACTGGATCCAGAAGCTTTAGGTATTTTTCTCCCAGACTAGCCGAGGGAAAAAAAAGACAATGTAGTACTGAAATGTGTGTGTATACAGTATTTAAATGTTAAAATTTACAGATTATACCTGACAACAGGTCCAGAGGAAAATGTTGGAGCAGGTAGGTGGGAGACCTTTAAAACAAAAGTACATTTACTCTTAAAGTACAAATGATATGGTTGCAGACGTACTAACCAAACCAGCAACCAAGATGAAGTTGAAAAAGTATGAAATGTTTGTTTGGTGTATGAAGAATTTATTTAGGTTTGAAACATTAAGAGCCTGAGGGAGTTACCCAAAATGTGAGCAAGTGGGGGTGTTGACATTATGAATGTTTTTGTATTGCTCTCATTTTGTTTGAATTTGTTTTTCTTTATAGGCTTGTTTTGTATTGGATGCTCAGATGCATCATGTGACTTTTAATTTACTGCACCTGTGCAGCTTTAATTAATAAAAGGTGTGTGCTCCTTCAAACTCTGGGTGAATGAAGTGGAGCAACATGAAACCAAACCATGTTCAAGCGTCACGTTTAATGCTGAGAGCAAAGTGAACTCTGTTAACAAAAAATCAGTGTCTTAATTGCTTTACTCAAACTACCGGTACTTAGAAATTACCTCTCAATGACGAGTGGCTCACTTTACCGCAGTTCTCAAGGCTAGGTTCTGAGTCTGATCCAGTTGTGTCAGATGGGGTTGGATTGAAGAGCTGAGAGCAGAGAGGCACAGCTGATCTCTGACAACCTGCAGAATCAAAGAGAACATGTGATAAATCTTTAGTTTCTGTTCTACATGCATCACTTTGATGCTTCCATCAACTTAGAGACAAATAAAGAGCATTCAAACCTAAAGATTCGCATCAACAAGGGACAAACACCTCTGCTGTGTTACTGTGAACAGTTTAGCACCACCACCACCAAAGTCTGGCACTCATATTAGCCTGCCTGTGTGTCTGTTAGCAAAATATCTCATGTTCCAGTAAATCTTTAATGAAACTCTCAGAAAGTAATTGACTCTCAAGACCTCGTGAATGAGATATATCTTCCTTCAGCCTCTTGTTTAAGCAGCTACAAAAACAGTATGTTGCTGAAATACGTATTTAAAGTAAATTAGTATTTCAGCCTGGCTGCGGTTATTGTTCTGCTGGCTAGTGAGCGCATGTGTGTTAACAGACATGCGACGCAAACAGCGTGAGGATGCGGGGCCTGTCTCTTTGAAAAACCATCCAGGAACTAAGCCAAAAAAAAAAAAAAAGCGTAGCATATATGGCTTATTTAAACGCTAGAATAACCTAACCTGCAGTGTTTTACTTGCCTCAAATTATCTGCCTCAGCAGCATACACGACACACCCGTTTTAGCTCGTTGTTAGCTTAGCTTTTAGCAACAGCAGGTTTTGTTCATTCAACTGAACAGAGCTAAAAAAGCTAGCAAATAAACAAAACCGAACCGACCTTCAACTTCCAACTGAATGTCCAGTCGTCGTCCAGAGTCTGACCAGTCGACGTCTAATAAAAAGCAAGTTTTACGAGCGCTGAGTCCAACACAACAACAGCTTCTTGTCCAACAGTTGAAAGGAAATGGCTACATTTGAAAGAAGCGCGCGAAGCAAGAGGCGTTGATTGGTTGGATATGATCACATGCTACTTCACCCGATAAACAAGAGTGGCGTTGATTGGTTAGGACAAAGTTCACATGCAACCTGACAAGCAAGAGTGGCGTTGATTGGTTGGGACGTACATGATCACGTTCTACCCCCAATAACGCATGAGACCACAAACAGAAAAATGGTAGAAAGCAAACACGCCTGGAGTAACGCAGAATAAAATTGAATAATGATAATAATAATAATGATGATAATAATAATACCCTGATGCATGCTCAATAATAATAATAATATACTATATATATATATATATATATATATATATATATATATATATATATATATATATATATATATATATATATATATATATATATATACAACAATATAAAAAAACAGCTCGAGCTGTTTCAAAAAACTGACAAAACGTTTAAAACAGAAGTACTAAAAATAAACCAGTGTGAAAATACTTTGTGTAAAATATCTTGGCCAAAAGTTTAAACATAAGTATAGATTAAGTATACTTAGACTTTTAGTTTATTTTTAGTATAAGTCAAGTATTGTGTAAAATAAACTTGGCCAAGTATACTTTTGATAAGTACCTAAAAAGTATACTGAAAGTATACTCTTATTTTTTTAGTTTAAAATTAGTGTACTTTAAGTATACTTGCATATACTACTTTTTGGTAAGGGATCACTTCTCTCAGTGCTGCGTCTGTTGCTTAAAAAAAATAAAGCCAAGGAAGGCGCAGTTGGCTTGCAGTCTGGGACCAGATCAGAGCCAGATGCCAGTCTTTGTAAACCTCTGAGGCTGGCGCATTCGGTCTGCAGGCAAAAACCGGATCAGAACCACACCCAGCGCAGGTGTCAGTGCAGCTCATGATCTCAGAATCGGGGTGGAACTGGCACACAACACCACGCCGTCTCTGACTGTTATGCGGATCTGGCGACTTGTAAACGAGCCCGGTAAGGAGTTGGCTCAGAGTTGTAAACCGCATCTGACTGTTATGCGGATCTGGCGACTTGTAAACGGATCCGGCCCAAATGTAAATGCTGTCTGGGTAGCGGCGTAATGAACTGTTCTCTGCTGGCAAACCGCCAACCATCCGACAAAACCGTTGGCGAGTCCTGTTAGCAATAGCCACTCAACTAGCAGCGTAACGGACAGTTCTCCACGGGGTTGTTCACCCACGTAGCTTCAACATCCACAGATCGGCGAGAGTCCTTCTCTTCCCCCTCAACGGCACGGACAACAGTTCAGATGAAGTGTCTCCACAACGACAGTCCATTCACTTTCGATGGAAAAACATGGCATCCACATTCGCGCTCCTTTTTTCATCTTCTCCCATTTTCTCCTCTCGCGCACGCAAGCCCCTCCTACCCCCGAAAGTCCATCTTCCTCCCAGACCACCAAAATCCCTAACTACTTTGACAAACAGTTATTAATACAAACAGTATTGAAAGTGCATTAAACTCCAAACACAGTATGTTTACATGTTCCATAACACAAACATTAAACACAATTTACTTATCCATTCATTCACTACTAAATAAAAAATAAATATGAGCTCAAACCACAGGGTTACACCCTCCACCTCCTAACTGTCTGCATGTCCTCGTGCAGTGACGTGTGGTCAGGGGATGCAAGTGAGGCCGTGCCTCCCCTGTCATCATGGAAAAAAAGAAAAAATGTAAATTGAAAAAAAAAAGTCATTATTGTATTTATCCTTTGATTTGTATTATAAACTTATTTTACTTAAAACTAAACCAGTTTTAAGTTATTTTTGATTCAAAATCACCAATTTTTCTTATTTTTCTTTAAATACTGAGAAGAGACGTTCGTGAGGCACCTGCTGCTTCGCTTCAACAGCCGATTGCGCAATCACTCAGCTGGCTGTGCAGTTCCTGCACATTTTATGTCGCTATTAAAATGTCCAAATACTTTTACTATATAAACTAAATTTCTATAGTTTAGCTGGTGAATAAGTATAGTGTTTTTGTCAAAAACTGTAGTAACGTGTTTTTTTTTTGCTGAGCGATCATAAACGGCTGTGAAAAAGTGCAGTCCGAGGCTAGCCTCGCTGCTCCTGTATGAGAGCAGAAGGAGGAGGAGGAGGGGCTAGCGCGGACCCACTCTGGGTTTCTGCTTGGCTGCACCTGCTCCGCTGCAGGAGGAAGTGTGTGACAGATTGGATCCTGAGTGATAGTGATTATTAGCTATACTTTTGCAATGGAGGAGTACATTTGTAAACTAAAACAATTTTCTAAATTGGATTATCGAGGCAGAGAGACATTTAAAACTGAAAGCCAAGAAGGAAGACATCTACCAAAAAGTCATCGACGCCTTTGTTCAGAAGGAGTGGCGCATGGACTTCATTTATAAGTAAAAGTAAGACTAAAATATTTTTTTCTCCAAATTAAATGTGCTTTTTTGTGTGCTACTTTGTATTAAGTCAGAGGTCAGAGAATCTTTATTGTCATTGGCACAACATGTGGTACATATGATGAAACGAGATAATACACAGGGTCCCAGTTATATCCAACAATAAAATGTAAAAGAAGAACAGTAATAACATCTAAGATATGAACTAAGAAAAACATCAACTAACAAAACACTAAGCACTAATATCATAGAAAAAACACTCCAAACAGCAGCACGAACATGAGTCTGTATGAGCAGATGGGCACGAATGAACACAGCAACATGAAACAGATCAGCAGCAACATTATGTGATATTTGACAGTGATTATTCTGGTTAGATATTCATGAGTCTAACAGCCTCAGGGTAGAAGCTGTTCCTCAGTCTAGTGGTTCTACACTTGATGCTCCTCAACCTCTGTCCTGAGGGGAGTGGGGCAAAAAGTGTGTGCTGGGTGAGTGGGGTCTTTCATGATGCAGGTGGCCCTCTTCCTGCATCTGGAGGTGTAGATGTCTGTGATAGTGGGGAGACTGACTCCAACATCTTCTGTGCAGCCTCCATGCCACATGTTGATGCTGGAGCACAGGATGCTCTCCACTGCACACCTGTAGAAGGAGGTGAGGACTGAGCTTCTCAGACCAGCTCGTCTCAGCCGTCTGAGGAAGTAGAGTCTCTGATGAGCTTTGTTGATCAGGCTGGTGGTGTTGTTGCTCCAGCTGATGTAGTCATTCATTGTGTACACCCAAGTAGTTGTAGCTGGAGATGACTTCCACCGCAGATCCTCTTATGTTCAGTGTGGTGTGGGTTTGTGTTGTTGTTTGTTGTTAGCTGGACTCATCATTGTTTGTTTATGTGTAAAGATTGCTGATATGAAATTTTAAACACAACCCGTTAACTGCTTCCAATCAAATGGCGAATAAACTACTCTGTAGGGTTCATGTATATAAGATCTGACTGTGATGAAGTCAGTGTGCTTCACCAGCCATGAACCTCACCGCACGTCACTGTCCTCATGAGACAACTACACCTACAGTTTAGGGTCTATAGGGCTAAGACCTACACCCTAACTTAATAATTACCCCTTTGTTGCACAATGGTAATAGGCTGGTCCCTAGATTTCCCTGGCTCATCATAAGTCAGACAGATAACTGGTTTATGTTGTCTCTCTGATCTGGGCCTAGTTCTAAGGGTCGCAGACATCTTTTTAAGAGATCTGAGCTAGGGGTTAGACTCACTACAGGATACCTCACCATCTTCTAAACCTTGGTCGGAGTCAGAGTCTAGAGAGACAGTCAATGGGACACCATCGAGGTTCCCATCTAGAGTTCCCACTTGGTTCTCTACAGCTAAGAGCTCTGTCTCCTCTTCAGTATCAGTCTCTGTTTCCTTTGCACTCGTGTCCTCTGAGAAAGGGATGTCCTCTGCAGAATGGTCTAGATCCGTTCTCTTATCAGCCTCCTTAGATCCGTCTTCGGGTTCTACACGACCCAGGGTAGGTAAGTCCTTTGGTTGACCTTCACCATAATATTCCCAAACAGCTTCATACTCCCACTCAGAACATGAATCAGAAAAGTCCAGATCCATGGTAGGTGCTAAGCCACTGTATTGACACTTTGTGTCTTTTACTTGTAGTCGTGTTCTTGGCTTTGCAGGTGTTCTCTCTTGCTCTTGGACCTGTGGCAACCTAATAGAGTTTCTGATAGGGATAATGTGATTGCGATGTATAGTTTTTACACCCCCACTTCCTCTCTCCGCCTCACTCGATAGACTGGGAGGTCCGGCAACTTTCCCACCATGACATAAGTGTTTGGACTCCACCGGTTCTCCAGCTTCCTCTTCCCTTTCAGCCCCAAGTTTTTTAGAAGAACCCTGTGACCAAGGTCAATCGCCTGGAAGCACACTTTTTGGTCATAAGCTTTCTTATTCCTTTCATGTGCTTTATCAGCCGTCTTGCCGGCAAGATCATAAGCATTCTGTAGATCCGCTCATTCTCAATCAGTTCATCTGGACAGTTTCTTTTTAGTAGAAACGTTTCACCCTCACTCCAGAGGGCTTCGTCAGTCAGAGTAGTCCAAAGCAAACTGAAGCTACCCCACCAAGTAAACAACTTAAGTGGACCAACCAGTTTGCTGTAGCCAAGATGGTTTCTGGGGGCTTGTCCCTCGTCGACTCCTCCCAGGCAGGCAGACATGTCCAAAGTGGTTCAAGACAAGAAAGTTCATTCTCAATAGTCCAGGTATCAAATCCGCTCATTCTCAATCAGTTCATCTGGACAGTTTCTTTTTAGTAGAAACGTTTCACCCTCACTCCAGAGGGCTTCGTCAGTCAGAGTAGTCCAAAGCAAACTGAAGCTACCCCACCAAGTAAACAACTTAAGTGGACCAACCAGTTTGCTGTAGCCAAGATGGTTTCTGGGGGCTTGTCCCTCGTCGACTCCTCCCAGGCAGGCAGACATGTCCAAAGTGGTTCAAGACAAGAAAGTTCATTCTCAATAGTCCAGGTATCAAATCCGCTCATTCTCAATCAGTTCATCTGGACAGTTTCTTTTTAGTAGAAACGTTTCACCCTCACTCCAGAGGGCTTCGTCAGTCAGAGTAGTCCAAAGCAAACTGAAGCTACCCCACCAAGTAAACAACTTAAGTGGACCAACCAGTTTGCTGTAGCCAAGATGGTTTCTGGGGGCTTGTCCCTCGTCGACTCCTCCCAGGCAGGCAGACATGTCCAAAGTGGTTCAAGACAAGAAAGTTCATTCTCAATAGTCCAGGTATCAAATCCGCTCATTCTCAATCAGTTCATCTGGACAGTTTCTTTTTAGTAGAAACGTTTCACCCTCACTCCAGAGGGCTTCGTCAGTCAGAGTAGTCCAAAGCAAACTGAAGCTACCCCACCAAGTAAACAACTTAAGTGGACCAACCAGTTTGCTGTAGCCAAGATGGTTTCTGGGGGCTTGTCCCTCGTCGACTCCTCCCAGGCAGGCAGACATGTCCAAAGTGGTTCAAGACAAGAAAGTTCATTCTCAATAGTCCAGGTATCAAATCCGCTCATTCTCAATCAGTTCATCTGGACAGTTTCTTTTTAGTAGAAACGTTTCACCCTCACTCCAGAGGGCTTCGTCAGTCAGAGTAGTCCAAAGCAAACTGAAGCTACCCCACCAAGTAAACAACTTAAGTGGACCAACCAGTTTGCTGTAGCCAAGATGGTTTCTGGGGGCTTGTCCCTCGTCGACTCCTCCCAGGCAGGCAGACATGTCCAAAGTGGTTCAAGACAAGAAAGTTCATTCTCAATAGTCCAGGTATCAAATCCGCTCATTCTCAATCAGTTCATCTGGACAGTTTCTTTTTAGTAGAAACGTTTCACCCTCACTCCAGAGGGCTTCGTCAGTCAGAGTAGTCCAAAGCAAACTGAAGCTACCCCACCAAGTAAACAACTTAAGTGGACCAACCAGTTTGCTGTAGCCAAGATGGTTTCTGGGGGCTTGTCCCTCGTCGACTCCTCCCAGGCAGGCAGACATGTCCAAAGTGGTTCAAGACAAGAAAGTTCATTCTCAATAGTCCAGGTATCAAATCCGCTCATTCTCAATCAGTTCATCTGGACAGTTTCTTTTTAGTAGAAACGTTTCTACTAAAAAGAAACTGTCCAGATGAACTGATTGAGAATGAGCGGATTTGATACCTGGACTATTGAGAATGAACTTTCTTGTCTTGAACCACTTTGGACATGTCTGCCTGCCTGGGAGGAGTCGACGAGGGACAAGCCCCCAGAAACCATCTTGGCTACAGCAAACTGGTTGGTCCACTTAAGTTGTTTACTTGGTGGGGTAGCTTCAGTTTGCTTTGGACTACTCTGACTGACGAAGCCCTCTGGAGTGAGGGTGAAACGTTTCTACTAAAAAGAAACTGTCCAGATGAACTGATTGAGAATGAGCGGATTTGATACCTGGACTATTGAGAATGAACTTTCTTATTCTGTAGATCTTTCTTTAGGCTGTCGACGTATTGGGAATAGTTGTTTTCTCCTGTCTCATCTGGCGACGTGCCGAAACACAGGTCAACAGGCAACCTAGCTTCCCGTCCAAACATCAGCAAATAAGGTGAGTATCCCGTGGTATCACACCTAGTACTGTTGTAGGCATGGACGACATACGGGACATGACGACTCCAGGACCCCTTCTTTTCACTACCCAAGGTAGCCAACATGGATAACAATGTCCGATTGAATCTTTCAGGTTGGGGGTCCCCTTGTGGATGATAAGGAGTGGTCCGAGATTTCCGCACCCCCAACATCCTCAACAGTTCCCGAATCAGTTGACTTTCGAAATCTCTCCCTTGGTCGGAATGTATCCTGGCCGGCAGACCATAGTGCACGAAATAAGTCTCTACCAAGGCTTTTGCGACAGTGAGTGCCTTTTGGTTCCGTGTAGGAACGGCCTGTGCATAACGAGTAAAATGATCAGTAATGACCAGCACATTACTGATTCCTCGAGAGTCTGGCTCCATGGAGAGGAAGTCGATGCACACCAAATCCATAGGCCCCCGGCTCGTGATCTGGTGCAAAGGAGCCATCCTCTTACTTGGAGTTTTCCTGAGAGTGCATTCTCCACAATCTTTGATGTACATCTCCGCGTCCGAAGCCATCCTGGGCCAATAGAAGCGCTTCTTCAGTAGATCTGTCAGTCGCTCAACTCCTAGGTGACCCATGTCATCATGAAGGGATCGTAGAACTGTCTCTCTTAACTTAGCTGGGAGGACTAACTGTGTCCCATGTTCCCCTGATTGTCTCTGTGTCCTCCTATGTAGCAGACCATCCACCATTACAAGGCGGTCTTTTTCCCTCTTGAACAACTTGAACTCTGGGCTCACTTCTTTGTCGTCCGTCCATGACCCTTGTTGCACAGTTGTCCTTACCCTACCAATGACCTCATCCCTCCTCTGTTCCCCCTCTATCTCAACCCTAGATAACTGTTTTAAGGAACCCAAATCCAGGTGAGTAGGGAAAGTGAACATGTCAGGAATACACTGAGAAGAGGCACCCAACTGATCTACATACCTAGGTGGCATTTCCGGCTGCTTGGTGACCACTGTAACCATGCAGATGGAACGTACACCCATGGGAGATATATGCTCCCATCCCGCCCTCAGCCCCAAAGGTCCTCGACAACACATCTGCGTCTGTGTTTGTCCTGCCTGGCCGGTACTGGATGTCAAAATCATAAGTTGCTAATGCAGCTAGCCAACGATGCCCCGTGGCGTTAAGTTTTACTGTGGTCAGCACATAGGTCAAGGGATTGTTATCTGTCCTCACTGTGAATTTGGCTCCATACAAGTAATTGTGGAATTTGTCCACAATCACCCATTTAAGAGCGAGGAACTCTAGCTGGTGCACAGGATAACACTGCTCGGCAACGCTTACCCTACGGCTTGCGAATGCCACTGGTCGGAGCCCCTCTGGGTGTTCTTGATATAATATTGCACCTAGTCCCTTCAAGCTGACGTCCGTATGCAATATATATGGCTTGTTAGGGTCTGCAAAGGCGAGAACAGGAGCGCTGGTGAGGCAACCTATGATGCGGTGAAAAGCATCAGTACATGCATTGCTTCACCGTTCTCCAAATGGCTCACCCTCTTTGAAGAAGCCTCTTTCCTCCTCTCTCGACCTACCCTTCCCCTTCTGAGTTGGGTCATACCCTTTTGTGAGATCTGTAAGGGGTCTGATTATTCTGGAGTAGTTTGCGACAAATCGGCGGTAGTACCCACAGAACCCGAGGAAAGACCTCAGGGACTTCAGGTCAGTAGGCCGCGGCCAATTAGCTACGGCCTTTACTTTCTCAGGATCGGTGGCTACACCCTCCGCCGATACTATGTGTCCCACATACTTCACTTTTGGTTGGCAGAACTGGCACTTGTCCAAGGACAGCTTCAGCCCAACCTCTCTAAGCCTGTCTAGAACCTGTAGAAGCCGTTCCTCGTGCTCCTCCAGAGTCCTTCCAAAAACTATCAAGTCATCCAGGTAGACCAATACCTTAAGCAGATTCATATCTCCCACAGCCCGCTCTATCAGCCTCTGGAAAGTTGCAGGAGCCCCGGTGACTCCCTGTGGCATCCTTTCAAACTGATAGAACCCCAGGGGGCAGATGAAAGCTGTTTTTTCTTTATCTGCCTCTGCCATGGCGACCTGGTAATAACCCGACCTTAAGTCAAGTACCGAAAACCACTGGCTCCCTGTCAAGGAATCGAGCGCATCATCGATGCGAGGGGTAGTGTACTGATCGGGCACGGTACGACTATTCAAGGTTCTATAGTCAATGCACATTCTGACATTGCCGTTTTTCTTTCGGGCCACGACTATTGGAGACGCATATGGACTGCGTGACTCCTTTATAATACCCTCTCTCAGAAGGTCCTGTAGATGTTTTCGAACATCTTCAATGTCAGCAGGCACCAGTCTACATGACCGTTCTCTAAAGGGTTGAGCGTCAGACAACCTAACATGATGCTCCACCCTTTTAGCGAGTCCCACATCCCATTCATGCAAGGAGAACACGCTGGCTCTATCTGCTAATTTTTTTCTCAGCCTAGCTTTCCAAGACTCTTGGATGGATGACCCACCAAAGTTAATGAGTTGAGGGTCGAACTCATTGTACACCCCCTCGGACTGAGGTTGTGGCTTCAGGGGTGTAGTTACCATGTCAACCGCGCATAACTGTCCTACTACGGTGCCAACTGGGAGAATTACTTCCCGGGCGGACTCGTTGTACATACAAACTGGGAAACTATCCACAGTCACTTCTGAACTTGGCAAAACTAACGGTTGGAGAAGCACCCCTGCAGAGAGCGAGCCCCTGGGCGACATGTCCACCATCAGCCCTTCCCTGTCCAATGGACGTCTCAGTTTCACCTGACAGGTGGCCCGACAGCCGCTGTCAGCTGGTATGGTTAGTGGGCCAGGCCCTATCCATCTTACGCAGCCTAGCTTCTCTTCCTCACCTGTAGTCTGAAGTTCCTTCAGCTCTGAAGTTTTGGTCCGGATACCTAGTGTCTGCGCTAGATCAACCCCGGTGTCTAGGCTACAAAGCTGGGCTAACCTCTTAAATAAACTAGCATTAGTCCCCAAAACAACAGGGGTCTGGTCTGGAGTCCTGGGACCTGAACAGACCTAAGCCAACACATAATGTGATTTCTTAGCCCTGACTACAGTTTCAGGGAGCTCAATTTCTACCAGAACATACCCCAGATAGAGATAACTGGTGTCACTGAATCCCCAAATAGCCAACCCAGACACTGGTAGGATCTGAACATCAGCTAAATGCTTCTTATACCACTCCTCAAAGATAATGGTAACCTGTGAGCCACTATTCAGTACCGCATCGCAGGCATGACCATTCACCCTCACAGATACAGTTGACGTGGGACCTATCAGTCCTTTTGGGATAGTCCTGTTCCCTACTGATATTGCCTCACTTCTCTTGACCGTGCAGTCTGTGTTTGAGCTTTCCCCAAGCCTGGCACTCCCCATTTGCTCTTTTGCTCTTTTGAGAGACTGGATAAGCTTCTGAATGACTCTACTCTGGTTCTCAGCATTTTGGCATTTATTTGAAAAATGTCCATTTTCACCACATCTGTAACAAATGCTGTCCTCTGAACCTCTGTTAGTCCTAACACCCTGTGTTTTACCAGGACCCAGTCTTTTGGGTTCCACCTGCAACATATTAGCTAACATATCTGAAGATTGGACCATTTGGGCTGACACCTTCTGCTGTAGCCTTTCCACTTGTTTCTTTAAAACTACTATTTCTGAGTCTTCACTACTTTCTATCCCAGGACACTGTGTCCTGCGAACCGTCAATTGGTCACTATCTGTTTCATGCCTATTGCTGGGTTTCATAGCAGCAAACATGGTTTTCAACTCTTTAATATCTGCTTTCAAAGACTGTATGTCAGTCTGACGACTGCCTGCAACTTGTACCCGCTGTACAGATGAGCTAAGCTTAATCCTAGCTGCTGCATATTCTTCCTCCGCTCTAACTTCTGTTAATAACTCTAAAAACTTTGGAGGATTCTGCCTTCTCTCCCTCAACTTTAGCTGTACCAACATGAGGTCGGAATATACTGCCCCCCTTAATAGTTGCTCTATCCGGGCCACATCTACCCGACTGGCCTGCATCCCCCCTTTGCTAGCTATTAAGGTGAGGGACTGCTCCACTCGTCTTAGAAAGTCTGACAGTTTTTCGTCTTTCTCCTGTTGCAGTAGTCGAAACTTGAAATACAGATCTTCACCTGATTCAGCGGTGCCAAAAGCACTCTCGATGGCATCCAAACACTTGGAGGGTGAGACATCTGGCTCCGCTGTATGTACGGCTTTCACCACCGCCAGAGCGGGTCCCCGAAGACATTCTATGAGGCGTCTGCGCTTTTCTTTAGCTGAACATTCGCTCTCATCCACCATCCAACAAGCCTGCTCCAACCATTGCTCCAATGTTTCTTCTCCTGGTGGTGTGGGTAGGGAGCCATAGAATATACGCAGGTGATGGTATCCACTGTATTCTTTCCCTGGTCTCTCTACTTTGGCCAAAACATCTCCCACTGCACGAATAATGGACTCCACTGAACTGGTATGTCCAACAGCATCCCACTAGGTTTTGACAGATTCCGGTTGATCTCCATTAGAAGCTGGACTCTGCGTTGCTGCAAAAATCGGCCAGCAGAGATCAGTAGCAGCATGATGCATTTCAGTTGGGATTCTGCTTGGGTCAACTGGTTCTCTACTTTCACACAAAACCATCAACCGGCCCAGCTTCTGGTTGTACATCCTGCCCCTCACTTTGACTCGACCCAGAATTTTTACCGTTTGCAAAGTCTCTTCTATCTGGTCTACTTCAACGCCTGGGGGAACGAGAGCCAAAACTGCATGGGTCTCGTCCAATGATTCACCCTGACACCAATCTCTTAGCCTATTCCTCATCTCTGTATAAATAGTATTTCTGTCCATGGTCATGTAGGATTAACTATAAACACTACTTTTACTGTAACAGGCTCTTAAAAGAGCAAAAGAGCAAATGGGAGGTGCCAGGCTTGGGGAAAGCTCGAACACAGACGATCGAGAGAGGAGGCAAGAGGCTTCTTCAAAGAGGGTGAGCCATTTGGAGAACGGTGGAGCCATGCATGTACTGATGCTTTTCACAGCATCATAGGTTGCCTCACCAGCGCTCCTGTTCTCGCCTTCGCAGACCCTAACAAGCCATATATATTGCATACGGACGCCAGCTTGAAGGGGCTGGGTGCAATATTATATCAAGAACACCCAGAGGGGCTCCGACCAGTGGCATTCGCAAGCCGTAGGGTAAGCGCTGCTGAGCAGCGTTATCCTGTGCACCAGCTAGAGTTTCTGGCTCTTAAATGGGCGATTGTGGACAAATTCCACGATTACTTGTATGGGGCCAAATTCACAGTGAGGACAGATAACAATCCCCTGACCTATGTGCTGACCACAGTAAAACTTAACGCTACGGGGCATCGTTGGCTAGCTGCATTAGCAACTTATGATTTTGACATCCAGTACCGACCAGGCAGGACAAACACAGACGCAGATGTGTTGTCGAGGACCTTTGGGACTGAAGGGGCAGGATGGGAGCATATATCTCCCATAGGGGTATGTTCCATCTGCATGGTTACAGTGGTCACCGAGCCGTTGGAAATGCCACCTAGGTATGTAGATCAGTTGGGTGCCTCTATCAGTGTATTCCTGACGTGTTCGCTTTCCCTATCTCACCTGGATTTGGGTTCCTTAAAACAGTTATCTAGGGTTGAGATAGAGAGGGAACAGAGGAGGGATGAGGTCATTGGTAGGGTAAGGACAACTGTGCAGGAAGGGATTGTAGAACTCAGCTGGGAGGACTAACTGTGTCCCATGTTCCCCTGATTGTCTCTGTGTCCCTCTATGTAGCAGACCATCCACCATTACAAGGCAGTCTTTTTCCCTCTTGAACAACCTGAACTCTGGGCTCACTTCTTTGTCATCCGTCCACGACCCTTGCTGCACAGCTGTCCTAACCCTACCAATGACCTCATCCCTCCTCTGTTCCCCCTCTATCTCAACCCTAGATAACTGTTTTAAGGAACCCAAATCCAGGTGAGTAGGGAAAGCTAACACATCAGGAATACACTGAGAAGAGGCACCCGAAGAGTTCGGGTCGTTGCAGGCCTGATGTTGGTGCACTTGCGCTAACATTCCCCTTCAACCATGTCCCCGATCACCTGAAAACCTCTGTCTCCTGGAGGTCAGTCTCGCCGTAGTCCGTCTGCTTTAGTCCGACGTCCTCCGTAGGGTTGAAGAATCCGTGCCCCGGTCCTCACGTCTCTCACTGCTGGCAAGCCGCCAACCGTTGGCGAGTCACGTTAGCGATAGCCACACAACTAGCGGAGAAATGGTCAGTTCTCTGCGGGGTTGATCATCCAGTCCTCTGCGGCTGTATCTGCTGGCAAGCCGCCAACCGTCCAACAAGTCCTGCAGCGGTAGCCACTGAGCTAGCGGTGTAATGAACTGTTCTCTGCTAGCAAACCACCAACCGTCCGACAAAATCGTTAGCAAGTCCTGCTAGCGATAGCCACTCAACTAGCGGCGTAACGGACCGTTCTCCACGGGGTTGTTCACCTACGCAGCTTCAATATCCACAGATCGGCGGGAGTCCTTCTCTCCCCCCTCAACGGCACAGACAACAGTTCAGTGAAGTGTCTCCACAATGACAGTCCATTCACTTTTGATGGAAAAACATGGCGTCCACCTTTGCGCTCCTTTTTTATCTCTCTTTTGTTCTCCTCTCTCGCGTACGCAAGCCCCATCCTACACCCGAAAGTCCATCTTCCTCCCAGACCACCAAAATAAAATCCCTAACTACTTTTACAAACAGTTATTAATACAAACAGTATTGAAAGTACATTAAACTCCAAACACAGTATGTTTACATGTTCCATAACACAAACATTAAACACCATTTACTTATCCATTCATTCACTACTAAATAAAAATAAATATGAACTCAAACCACAGGGTTACATATATACTGGTTGAAAATAGCCCTGTGAGAAATTCATAGTAAATTTACAAAAAGGAAAAAGTTCATAGAATTAAAATTCAAACAGAAGTTCAAATTATTTAATCCTGAAAGAACTCTGGCTAACTACTGTAGCTCTTTTATAAAATGGTGGAGTTAAACTCAAAGCAGTCTCCTCAGATAAATAGTTTAAATTATTATTTTAAATGAAAGTTTTTGTTAACTTAATATTTTTTATATTTGATTGTTTCTGTTCAGTGCCCTGAGACAACTTCTGTTGACTTAGCGCTGTGACTCTCTTGTAATAAAATAAAATGTTCAACACATAACTTGTCTTCTTATCACCCAAAAAACGTGTATTTTGATGTAAGACAAGCTCAGCGTCCCGTTTTATTTTAAACATTTTAGTAAAAACAAATCAATCAGTCAGAGAAATGTAACTGTGGATGATTAAACAGAAGAGCTGCTTCATCTGATGGTTTCCATTTGGGTCACTTCCTGTCCTTCGTCCTCGGTGCCTCATTGGAACAACTTGTTTGGATCTGATCTCGGCTCTAGCCTCCTCAGTGGTGTGATGTCTCCCCACTTCTCACATCCTGGTTGGAACACCAGAAGTTCCCTCATCATCATTGTGTCCTGTAGTGGAAGAAAATGCCTCTTTAAGAGCTGCTAAAAACTGTGAGGTTCATAAAATCATATAGCAGACATCTGTTGAATATAAAAAGTTTATCCATCCATCCATCCTGCTCCAAGTGGCTGGGGAGAGGGAAGTCTGGGCCTCCCTACTTAGGCTGCTACCCCCGCGACCCGACCCCGGATAAGCGGAAGACAATGGATGGATGGATGGATGGATGGATGGATGGACTTCAGCTCAATCTGGACAGTTAAAATAACTTGCTTCAAAACTGAGTAATTCCTAAATAGATTTTCAAAAGTGATGTTCTTTGGAATAATGAAGACTGTTCAAGATGCAAATGTGCATTTGAGTCTTTTGAGTGAAGAACTTTCTGGTTTTAGATAATTACTGAATGTGGTATCAGAACATTTTTCTGCAGGACCGATTTCAGTTTTAACAAGTAGCAAAGATTCAGTCAGATGCAGCTAAATCTGCTCAAAATCCAACAATAATTAATAATAATATGTAAGAATAAAGCCTTTGTTAAACACATAACGTTTAGAAAACACTTTTGCAAGATCTAGTTGAGAGGCATATATCAGTCAGGAATGGTAATATAAGCATTAAGGCTAGCATTAGCATGTTAGCTCCACAAACAAATTCACCAGAATAAACATTCAGCTGAAGGCTTTTTTCACAAACAGCTATATAAAAATTGAGAGGCATATAAGTCAGAAATGCAAATAGACATTAGATAAAGGGCTTTCATGATTCAAAACGTACCTGCAGCCAGCCTGCTTGTCACTGCACGGCTGATTTTCCAGAAGAAAAAAAAAAAAAAAAAATAATAATAAACGACCGGAAACACGCTGTCGATCCGTAGCGATCACGTTAGACGAGTCCAGGCTCGAGGGTGGCAAAATCTGCGCCCTGAAGACTCCAATAGTTTTGGAAAGATGGGACATAACTGTGCATGTGCTAGTTAGAATTAGAGTCAATGGATAAGCTGCCAGCGCCCACGGCATAGGCGTAATTTACACGGGGGTTGTGGGGGTTTTGACCCCCACAATAATTTGATCCGGTCATTTCAACCCCCCCAATAAAATGACATCATTTCGTCATTATACATATCTTACATCAATAATTGATTTTCTTTATTCATTCAAATTTTTTAGTAAAATTGCTGCATGTTTTTAACAAACTCCCTGAGGACTGACCCCCTCCCCTGCAAATAATTTGGTATCACCCATCTCACCGGCTACAGGAAGTCACGTGAGTCACGGAGCTGCTCATGAAGTTGCCCAGAAGTTTCTACATGCATGTGTCCGAAAAAGGCCTCCTTTGGTCTGACTGACTCTGTCGCTGCCTGCCCCTTGCTATGGATGTAGCTGCTATTAGCTGTGAGGTTCGCTGTTTTTGTTTGCAAGATACCACTCATAAACCACACCGCGGATTTTTAAATCCAGCTGATTTCACATTTGGTTCAGCTCAGGAGCCCGTCTGCTGTAGTGAGGTAAGAAATATATTTTTTAAGCGTTTATTTAACTAAATTTAAAGAAAGAAAGCTCCGGTTTGACCCGCCTGGCGCCTGCATAAAAATCAGCGAACTTTTTTTTTTTAAATCCAGCCGATTTGAACATTTCGTTAAACTCAAGAACACGTCTTCTATAAAGTCAGCTTAGTAATATATTTTTTCTCGCAAAGAAATAATTGTTTTTACCGTGTTTCTTTGTGAAGTTCTTCGTACTAGCTGGGTCCTGTCGCCGCCATCTTGATCAGGACAAAGCTGACGCGTCGCGTGGAGATGACGCGTATACAGCAAGAGAAATTGAATATGATGTCCCATTAAGTAAAGCAGAAATAAAAATAATTGTTAAAGATAAAATAAATGATATGTGGCAGGAGAGGTGGGATTTAGAGGAAAGAGGAAGACATTTACATAACATACAGAAGGAGGTACTCCTAAGTGACGATAGTAGTTTAATGACTAGGAGAGAGGAAGTATGGATTAAGTTGAGGATTGGGCACACTACATTAAATAGTGGTCTAAAGATAATAGGAAAACATCCATCAGGTGACTGCTCTAATTGTGGGGTACTGGAAGGAGTGGAACATGTGTTGATTTATTGTAAGAAATATAATAAAGAGAGGAAGGCACTGGAAAGGGTAATGGGGAGTTCGGTGACAATGGTTACTTTATTGAAGAAAAATCAGTCACAGGTTATAACTAAAGCACTTGTTAAATATTTGAAAGTTACAAAATTAGCTGAAAGGATTTAATTTTATTTTTATTAATTAATTAATTTATTTATTTTTTGTTGAAAGTAGACTCTTGAATTACATCTCCGTCCGGTTGATGGCGGTAATACACTGAGTTTGTAAACTGCCAGTAAACACCATCGAAGAAGAAGAAGAAGAAGAGATGACGCGTATTAAACACTGAAGCGTATAGTGTACAATTTTTTCGTGTTTATTGTTAATCACAACCCCCCCAATGTTAGACCTAAAGTTACGCCCCTGGCCCACGGAGAACCGGAAGTACGTCACAATCAGAAAACGTTTTTTGAAACAAACAATATTCATTCATTCATTCATTCATTCAACCTTTATTTATACAGGCTAGCCTCGTTGAGTCACGGGGACTCATTTACAAGAGGGACCTGTCTCACTCACACCAAACAACCATCCACTCTCTCACTCACACCTAGGGTCAATTTAGAGTCACCAATCAGCCTAACATGCATGTTTTTTGGTCTGTGGGAGGAAACCGGAGTACCCGGAGGAAACCCACGCATGCACGGGGAGAACATGCAAACTCCACCCAGAAAGGCCCCCGGACCGGGATTTGAACCGGCAACCTTCTCGCTGAGAGGCAGCAGCTCTACCAGTTGTGCCACCGTGCTGCCCAATATAACTCATCATTACTCATAAAATATTTATCTTACACAACTAAAAACATATATGCATACATTTCGAAATATTTTTATTTTATTATTTCATTTTTATAAAAAAAAATGTAAGTCTTCAAATTGTGAAGAGCTCCACAGGTTCCAGAGGGGCGGCGCCCCTAGCGCCCTCTAGTGGCGGCCGCCCCTGATAAGTATGAACACACAAATATTTACTTTCAAGTTATTTAAAGAGGAACTAAACCCTGACCTAAAAACGTGCTTATGGTGACACCTATGTGTCGAACAGAGGAATTGCACCTTATTTTTCATATTTGTCCAAACGCTCATGTGTGACATGTCTGCTCATGTGTGATGTCACAAAGGTGGTTCAAGCAGAGCCAATCCCCTGCAGAGATGAGAAGGTCCTGCAGCAGTCCATACCTTATATGGAAGTGCCACATTTCACTCCTGACAAGCGGTTTTCTTTCTTTTTTTTATTTTTTCATTTTTTTAAGCCTTTGGTTTTGGATGGAATGGGTGGAATAGATAAATACATCTACATGTTTATCCTTTGTTGTTGCTTGGTGTATGTTGTTGGCTAGAGGTTTATTTGTTTTAGGTTGTTGCTGGTGGAGGCGTGAACAAAAGCACAACTCTACCTCCTCCCCTCCTTGTCTCTCGACACGCCCATTTTGAGGGTGATTTTGGATCTGCTTAGGGGAAGGAGTTACCGTCTCAGCCTGGGTTTAGTTCCTCTTTAAAAACAACAATCCACTTTGAAAGCTGTCCTGGTTAAAATTTGAGAGTAAAACAGGATGTGGAATACTCATTGTTCAACTCATCACTTAAAACGATTTGAACCTTTAAATTATGTAATACTGCATAAAATGTGACACAGTGTAACAAATAAGTTTTGGCATGACTATAGACAATGGCTGAATAGAAAGTAGGTCACTGAGTTGTGTCTGTTTCTTAATTTATTTGTAACATGCCCTTTTTTGTTAAATAAAGCTCCTCTGACTTTTTTGGAACACCTTGAATTTTTGGCACTACAAGGACATCAATCTTATTACTTAGGATATATGATAGTTTGATTATGCACCACTTATGTTTCCAAGCTCTGTTTAAAAATGACCACAATGCTCCTTTTTATACAAGTGCTTTCACAAGGTTGGAATAAAACAGCATTCTTTTGAATCTGATAAAGCAGAGGCTGTCTGTAATCTTAATAGTACATCTTAATCTTAATACTTTTGGCAGTTGTGGCTGAATGGTTAGAGCACTGGTTCTTAACCTGGGTTCGATCGAACCCCAGGGGTTCGATGAGCCGGTCTCAGGGGTTCGGCGGAGCCTCTGCCCCGGATGTAAAGACACACTTGTGTAAACACCGGTGTGACCGGTGTTGCCAGATAGAGTCCCACCCGC
>JBBPBX010021749.1:0-10257 GCA_038048925.1 Garcialebias charrua | reverse complement strand
ACATCGAAAATCCGGGTTTACGACGCCGCGTTCAATATGTTCAGACTTACGTCGAAATTCGCTTAAGACGCCGCGTAGGAACGGAACTCCGTCGTAAGTCGAGGACTACCTGTGATAATAATAGTGATGCTGATCAGATGTGCAGAAGTGTCTAAAGATGAAATATGCATTCCTTAATGAAAGGCGAGGCCTCGTTCAACTGCTCTGTTTTCTTCTCTGATCTGACACAATGGTACATGCTCTATTCAACCTCTGCTTGACTGCCTAGCTGACATCAGGGACTGGATGGCTTTAAATTTCTTAAGTTTCAATGAAAATAAGGCCCTGTTTACACGGACACTGTGTGGGGGAAACGCAACTTTTGGGTATGTTAATTAGGTTGAAAGTTTTGCGTTGACATGGGCGAATTCTGTGGATACGACTCTCTCCCCCCCACCCCCCGTACTCATGAATTTACTGTAGTTACCATGCTGGGCCATTAGATGGCGCTGTGATTTTTGGAACCTTCACTACTGCGCATGCGTGCCACTGCTGCCTGATGTAAACAGAGCACACGAGGCAGCCTGTTTTCCTCTCTGGCTAAAAGTTCAGCTACTACAAGTTGTTGTCAACAAGTTAACAACAAGTTAAAGCTGGAATTTGGATAAGAGTCAACAGATTTGACACCAAGTGGGGCCGCTTCATCTGCTGCACACCAGTTGCTGACTGGACCGGAACCGAGTCAACATGTCTGACTTTAGTCCGTGAGAATCAGCCGATTTCCAGCCAGTGTTGCCAGGTGTACGATAATTATCGTATTTGTACGATAGTTTTGCCCTCTGTACGATGTACGATCAATAATCCCGAAAAAGGCCAAAAATACGATAATTTGGCCATTCTGTGAACGTGTAGTTGTGATCGGTTTCCATCAGCCTGTCGCAACTGTCTGTCGGAGTTTTTTTGTGAACCCTGAAGGCGTCTTGAAATTCCAGCCAATCGTGCTTTTCTAAATGTGACAGAAGAGTGACGTATATGCAGAACAACGACCATGATTGGCTGAAAAGTCCGCTGCACCCGCCCCATGCGTTAGAAAAAGCAGAGCCGTGTGACACGGTCTGGAAGAAGTGATGAAAATGATAGAACGTTTATATAAAGTTGAACGTTAAATTATAATAAATAAATATATTAAGAAAACATGACAGGAAAACTGGGACATTATTACTGATACAGGAAGACATTTACACAACATTCATAAGGTAAGATATACAAGGAAAGCAGGAAGAAACAGGAACTTACTCGCATTAGAACAGGACACACAGACCTTAATAAATCTCTTAAAATAATTGCAAAGCATGAAACAGGACTTTTTTGTGACATGTGCACCAGCAATTTCCCTGAAACGGTTCAACATGTCTTTATGGAATGTCCAGGGTATGAAACAAAGAATGCATTTCCAAAAATAAATAAATAAAATGAATATTAAATTTACAATTAGGGATTTTTGAATGTCCAGAGGACCAGACTTAGCTTTTTTAGATTTTTCTACCTGGATTATTGAGCATGCATCAGGGTACAATTAGGGATGTTTTTAGCAGTGATATCAGTAAAGTTAAAGATCAAGTTATTATTTCCTTGAAAATACAAACTTAATAGACAGAATTTAGTTGAGTTATTAAATTAGGTCTATGGTTCCCACCAGTAATGACGCCACAAAGCTGTGAGTGCCGGTTAGACGCTCAACAACAGAGTGATAGTGCTTGTTATTTTGTTTATGACGGACGTACGATAATTTCCCTCAAAATACGATAATTTTAGGGCTCTAGTACGATAATCCTACATTTCGCACCTGGCAACACTGTTTCCAGCAGCGCTACAAGGTAAACAATGTTCTTAATAATCTTTCCTTGTGTTTAGTTCAATCACAGAACAACCAACTGAGGTTTTATTTTTATTTTTTTCCTGCGAGGTCGAAGCTGTTCCACGAAGCGGACCGGCGGTTCGGATGTGGGTCCAGTTTCCACCAGGATGAAAACAACAGAGTCCAGTTCATTAAAGTTCGGTTAACGTGTTTTTAAAAGTGTTCAATTTAATTCTCAGTGTTTGTGACATGAGTTTGTGGTGTTGAATAAATAAATAAATTAAAAATCAACCTGGTGTCTTCATTTTCAGCAGCATGTTAGGCATGACGTAACGAGTCCAGATAGCTTCATTTAGCTCAGATAAATGTAAATATCTCCCACGCTAACATAAATACTGTTTATTATTGTTAAACTGTTAATATATAGCACATTTAGTATGTTATAGTGCAGCGTGACACGTGAAATGTCCGACTGCCTCGTTAACAGACAACTGGATCCAGGCAGCTGCTCTCTTCCAACACAGATGCAGGTAAGGTGTAGAATAATTAAATATGAGAATCAAAATATATTCCATCAGCTATAGTTCAGAAAGTGGTGCGTGTGTCCACTGTCCAGTCCACCGCCATTGTTAAAATGCCGGCTGTCTGCGCGTGCGTGCTGCGTGCATGTGTTCAAACAAAAGCTCCACGGGAGATGTTTACATTTTCAGCGGGGGGTCTGCGAAAAACTTCTACTTTGAGAGCAGGGTTCAAAAACCATCAGAGTCATCGAGGGGGGCCAGCAGCGTCGTGTAGGCGATAAGCAAAGTCGCAAAGAGAAAGTAGCGGTTAGACTCAAAATACGCGCCGTGTAAACTGGCCCTTACCCCGGAATTACACTGCACGCGGCTCCGCCCCGCTGCGGTCCGCATGTCGCAGCTGACGTGAGTCCTCGCCCACTGCCTGCGCTCCCCTCAGGTCCGCCTGGATGCGCCGCTCCAAGACACGTGCGAGATCGCGCGATAAATCAAGTGAAGTCAGAACAAAACAATTCATTCGGTGGAAGAAGGAGAACAACTGTAGAGAGACTGCTGCCTTGATCTTCTCTCGTAAATAAGCTACATGGTTTGAGCAACAGGAAGTGATGTTTACATTTCAGAATAAAATACGTTTTTATTTATTTATTTCTTGTATTGCGTTTGTAGGCGTAGTCATAGTCATAAATATAATAGTTTAGTCATAGAATAGTCATAAATGATAGTTTGACAGCATTTTTGTACAAATAAATCCGTATAGAGCTAGGATTAGTCCGCCCGTGGTGATTTTATTTTGTAAATACGGAAGTTGTGCTCGTTCCTTTTCCTGTTGGTGCGACGTAATCTTCAAAAGTTGACTCCGGCACAGCTCCGTCATCCGGCAGAAATAGAAAATTTTCTAATTTTGACGGACTGCCGTCCGCTCTCCGCAGCTCACCGCCGCCGTGCGGAGCCAGTGTAAATTCTGTCATTGATTATAATGGGTGCGTATTTGCTGCGGAGGTCGGACCGGAGCGGGGCGGAGCCGTAACGCATGTGGTGTAATTCCGGGGTTAGTCTGAAGCCATGTTGTTCCCTCCTAATGACACAATAACGAACCACTGCATCGACCTTTCTGCTCTAGCCCTGTCTGAAAAACAAAAAGTCACAAATCTTGGAGTGATAATGGATCCTTCCATGAAACTCAACAGTCATGTAAACATGATCGTTAAATCCTGTTTTTTCCAGCTGAGGCGTCTGTCTAAGCTGAAGCCCATAATATCCAAAAAGCACCTGGAGACAGTGATTCACGCATTCATTACATCTAGGCTTGATTACTGCAATTCACTTCTGTTTAGTATCAGTCAGACCACCATTGCACGATTACAACTGGTCCAGAACGCAGCAGCCTGATTTTTAACCAGTAATGTACACGCAAAACAGAGCACATTACACCAGTCTTGGCCTCCCTGCACTGGCAACTGGTTCATCTCCAAATCCATTTAAAAATTCTCCTGTATGTCTACAAATCGCTGAACAGTCTCGCCCCAGCCTATCTCTCTGATTTGCTACAGCTGTATGTCCCACCACGTGCTCTGAGGTCAGCGGACCAGTTACCTTTAACAGTTCCAGGAACTCGTCTTAAAGGGGACCACAGATGCAAAATTAAATTTTTAATGATTTTTTTTTACTCAACTTTGGTTATGTACTTCTTAAAAAAACAGTCCTAGGGCCAAAAAAATGCACCCAGTGGTTTATTTACTCTAAGTATATTTATTTTTCAGTGATATAAATGTCTCGTTTTCAAATCCTGGCGCTTGTGACGTCACAAGCGCCAGGACAGCCCACCCCAACCTGAGTCCAGCCCCTCACCTAGCAACCCCTGGTGATGCTCCACCCCCTTCAGTACAAAAGATGTCACGTTTTTTTTTCCTGAGTTCATGTCAGTACAATGGCTACTAGAGTTCGATGTTTCGTTGTTGTTAAAATGCAATACCGCTAATAACTAATTATCTATCAACGAAAAAACTTATTTACGGGCTCTTAAATCAACCGGACGACTGCTCACGGACCACATCCGGTCCGCACCAGATGTGGTCCGTGAAAAAAGCGGTCCCCGCAAGAGAGAGCGTGTATAGCAGTTAGCAGCCAGTGTGTTACTCTGCAGCCTTATTGCTTGTTTTCGAAGAGTCAGACGAACAGTTTTTAACATGGAGGGTGAACTTATGGATGTTTCTCAGCGGCCTATGCGACGCGTCAGCGCCTCATTTGCCCTGTTCAAAATGGCGTCTGCCTCTGGGTTTGACTCAGGGTCCCCTTTGGAGGGTGGAGTTAATGTAAACAGATTTTTGAAGGGCGTCGCCTTATCGTAAACAGCCTGTTCAGAACGGAAGTGAGAAAAGGCAGAACTAGAAAGGGGATATTTTATTATCTAAGAATTATTTTGTGCATTAAATTGAATGAACATGGTCTGGATAGTCCACAGACATACCATAAAAATTTATAAAACCAATATTTGGTCCCCTTTAAACACAGAGGTGACAGGGCTTTCTCTGTAGCAGGCCCAAGACTCTGGAATGAGTTACCTCTGCTCGTCAGACAGGCCCCTCCCTCTCGATTTTCAAATCCCGTTTAAAGACCCATTACTATTCTGTTGCTTTCAACACCAGATGATCTGTGTTTGGTCATTATATTTATTATCTGCAATGTTTTTATGTCTATTTTTTGTACTTCATTGTGTGTGTTGCCTGTTGTTTGTTTGTTTGTACAGCACTTTGGTTGGCCTTGTCGCAGTTTTAAGTGCTCTATAAATAAAATGGTATGGTATGATCTAAGCTGAAAGTTGGTTTTAAATGTCTGATCAAAGTGACAGTGTGATACACACAAACACACACACACACACACACACACCTGGGAAACCTGGTGGAGAGCTGACAGCTCCCACAGAAGTGGTTCTCCACCCTCTGAGCTCCCCAGCGGAGGTCTTCAGCAGTGGGACTGAGGGAGCTGCCATGCTGCGAGGGACCTCCACACTGGCTGCAGGGCAAACAGTCCACCCAGGAGAAGAAGTTCTGTTTAAACCACCTGAGTAACTCCAGAACCAGGAAGTCTTCCAGTCCCAGTTTACATCCTACAAACACACAAAAGGAGTTAAACTAAAAAGGTGAGAAGCCCCACCTGTCAGCGTCACACTGAACTGCATAACTGAAGGTAAAGTGATGTACCGGTAATCACACAGTGTCTGACGTTACATCACATTACATCATGTCTGATGGCCCAGCTCTCACCGCTGTTAGTCTGCTATCATGTTAGACCTCAAACATAAACTGTTTATCAGAAGATCTGCTTTGGTCGGGATGTTATCAGATTACAGGACGCCGTTTGTTCTGCTTGTTTTGACGCCAGATGGAAACAAACATCAGGCTTGTGTTAACACCAGTTATGACCTGATGAGCTGTTCTGTTCACAATGAAGCTCAGTAAACAGCTGGCTTTACTCTGACACTGACTATTGGACCTGTGCCTTCATTTCTTCACTACAATGTGTCTGTTTTTATTTAGAAACTATGCAGATGACGTGACAACTCTACAAAAATGTGACTCACTTTGAACCGTGTAATTAATTAGAACGTTTAGACGTCAGGATGCGATTGTTCCAGAAACACTGGTAGCAGTCTTCTCACCATCCAGGACATCTACCACAGCCGATGAATGTGTAAAGCACGCAGCATCATTAAGGACCAGACCCACCCAGCACAAGGACTCTTCCAGCTACTACCCTCAGGCAGACAATACAGAAATCTGTCATCATGCACAAAATGACTAAAGGACAGTTATTACACACAAGCTGTCAGATTACTAAATTCTGAATAAATAACACTGAACAAACTGGCAATAACTAACTAATAATTCAAAAATGTTAGGACACTAAACAAATTGTGAATAAAAACTGAATGCAATGATGTAGAGGTGCCAACATCTAATATTTTATTCAGAATTGAACACAAATCACAGATCAAAAGTTTAAACTGAGAGAATGTATTTTAAGGGAAAAATATGTTGTTTCAAAATTTCATGGCGTCAACAAATCCCAAAAAAGTTGGGACAAGTCCATTTTTACCACTGTGTGGCATCCCCCCTTCTTCTTACAACACTCAACAGACGTCTGGGGACAGAGGAGACCAGTTTCTCAAGTTTAGAAATAGGAATGCTCTCCCATTCATGTCTAATACAGGCCTCTAACTGTTCAATCGTCTTGGGCCTTCTTTGTCGCACCTTCCTCTTTATGATGCACCAAATGTTCTCTATAGGTGAAAGATCTGGACTGCAGGCTGGACATTTCAGTACCGGATCCTTCTCCTACGTAGCCATGATGTTGTGATTGCTGCAGAATGTGGTCTGGCATTATCTTGTTGAAAAATGCAGGGTCTTCCCTGAAAGAGATGACGTCTAGATGGAGCATATGTTGTTCTAGAACCTGAACATAGTTCTCTGCATTAATGGTGCCTTTCCAGACATGCAAGCTGCCCATGCCACAAGCGCTCATGCAACCCCATACCATCAGTGATGCAGGCTTCTGAACGGAGCGTTGATAACAACTTGGACTATCCTTGTCCTCTCTGGTCCGGATGACATGGCGTCCCAGTGTTCCATAAAGAACTTCAAATCGTGACTCATCTGACCACAGAACAGTCTTCCATTTTGCCACACTCCATTTTAAATGACCCCTGGCCCAGTGCAAACGTCTGAGCTTGTGGAGCTTGCTTAGAAATGGCTTCCTCTTTGCACTGTAGAGTTTCAGCTGCAACGGGGGATTGCATAATGGATTGTGTTCACTGACAATGCTTTCTGGAAGTATTCCTAAGTCCATTCTGTTATTTCCTTGACAGTGGCATTCCTGTTTGAGGTGCAGTGACGTTTAAGGGAGATCACGAGCATTCAGTAGAGTTTTAAGGCCTTGACCCTTACGCACAGCGATTGTTCCAGATTCTCTGAATCTTTTGATGATGTTATGCACGGTTGATGATGATAACTTAAAAGTCTTTGCTATTTTACGCTGGGTAACACCATTCTGGTATTGCTGCACTCAAAGGTGGGCGCCAGACCGCTAGGGAGCGCTAATCCGCTTATAGCGGACCTAAACAATTTGTTAGCGTTATAGCGGATTGACTAACTTTTATAATTCATAAGCGGATTTGCGCTATTTTTATTTAAAATGCAGTACCGCTAATAACTACTTGTAATTATCTATCAGTAAAAATGAAAAAACTTATTTACGGGCTCTTAAATCAACTGGACGACTGCTCACGGACCATATCCTGTCACCGCCGGATGTGGTCCGTGAACAAAAGCGGTCCCCGTCCTAAGGCTACAGAGAGCGCTCTCTCTATAGCAGTTAGCAGCCAGTGTGTTACTCTGCAGCCTTATTGCTTGTTTTTGAAGAGTCAGACGAAGAGTTTTTAACATGGAGGGTGAACTTATGGATGTTTCTCAGCGGCCTACGTGACTCGTTAGCGCCTCATTTGCCCTGTTCAAAATGGCGACGGCCACAGAAGCTAAGGACTTTACAAGAAAACACGGTAAAAAACATTATTTCTTTCCTGAGAAAAAATATATTTCTTAGCTGACTTTATAGCACAAGGTTTTTCTGAGCTTAACCGTTTCACGGAATGGTCAAATCTGCTGGATTTTAAAAAGTAGTTCGCCATTTGCCCTGTTCAAAATGGCGACGGCCACAGAAGCTAAGGACTTTACAAAAAAACACGGTAAAAAAAATTATTTCTTTGCTGAGAAAAAAATATATTACTTAGCCGACTTTATAGCACAAGGTTTTTCTGAGCTTAACCGTTTCACGAAATGGTAAAATCTGCTGGATTTAAAAAAGTAGTTCACCATTTGCCCTGTTCAAAATGGCGACGGACACAGAAGCTAAGGACTTTACAAGAAAACACGGTAAAAACAATTACAGTATTTCTTTGCTGAGAAAAAATATATTTCTTAGCTGACTTTATAGCACAAGGTTTTTCTGAGCTTAACGGTTTCACGAAATGGTCAAATCTGCTGGATTTAAAAAAGTAGTTCGTCATTTGCACGTTAGCGCGTTAGCATTTAGCTTCTGCTAGCTTTGCTAATACATAAGCGCTTTTGAAATTGCAGACCTAAATAAATTAATAAGCGCTTTAGAAATAGCGGAACTAATTTTTTGATTAGCGCTGCCCAGCACTGGTTGCACTATCTTTCTGCGCAACAATGGTGGAATTGGTGATCCTCTTACTATCTTGGCTTCTGAGAGGCACTGACACTCTGAGAAGCTCTTTTTATACCCAATCAAGTTGTCAATTGACCTAATTAGTGTTAATTGGTCTTCCAGCTTTTCGTCATATGCTCAATTTCCTTTTTCCAGCCACTTACTGTTACTCGTCCCAACTTTTTTGGGATTTGTTGACACTGTGAAATTTTGAATCAACATATTTTTCCTTTAAAATTTTACATTTACTCATATTAAACTTTTGATCTGTCATCTATTTCTATTACGAATAAAATATTGACATTTGCCATCTCCACATCATTGCATTCAGTTTTTATTCACAATTTGTTTAGTGTCCCAACTTTTTTGCAATCCAATTTGTATTTAGTAACCACCACAACTGAGTGTGTATCTGATAAACACCTGAATCTAAACACCTGTGTAAGCATGCTTGTCACTATAAGATTTCCCTTTAAGAATGTTTAAAGGAGACCACATATAGGTCTTTAAAATTTTTATGTTATGTCTGTGTGCTATCTTGACAATATTAATTCATTTTAATACACAAAATAATTCTTAGATAATTAATTATACCCTTTTTAATTCTGCCATTTTTAACTTTCGTTTTGAACGACCGGTTTCTGATACAAGTTCTGAAGTCCACGCCCTTCAAAGATCTGTTTACGCCCTCTGTAACAGCCAGTATCTGTAATTCAAAGTCAAAGTCAAAGTCAAAGTCAACTTTATTGTCAGATCTGCAATATGTACTGTACAGGACATACACAGGACCGAAATTGCGTTTCTCTCAGTCCCTCGGTGCAACAGTAAACATCTAAACATTGAAACACTGAAACATATAATAATAGACATAAGCATAAAATAGTAAAACTAACACTGTCCTGAGTTTTTGCATAGTGGTATAAGAGTATGAAAATTTACACCAACTCTAAAACTAAAACTAAAACATTAAACATTTAATGAACATAATACTGTCCTGAGTTTTTGCATACTAGTATAAAAAAAGAGTATAAAAAGTATAACTAAAATAAACTAAAGGTTTCTAGCATTGACATTTGCAAAGTGGCAAAGCAGCGTATGAGTTAATGTACACAGTATATGTATGAGGTAGTAGTTGATGTTGTTATAGAGGCAAAAAGTGGCATATGCAGTAAGGCACATTGGGCATCCCTAAATAAGACCGGTCAGAGCACACTGTATATGTATCAGCAGTGGTGTAGATATTAGAGTAGTGTAAATGTAAACAGTAGTAATTAAATGTAAGCAGTAGTAATAAAAGTAAACAGTATTAATAAATGTAAACAGAGAATGTAAACAGTATTATGACTATAGGCAGTGATGTAATACAAACATTAGTGCAAGTATGAGAAGTAGTGCAAACTGTATGAGCACATGACCGAGAGTTTAGTGATTATCCACTAAACTATCGGTCATGTGCTTATTCAGTTTGTACTACTACTAGCACTTTGGTGTGGACTTGTTCCTGTTTAAAGTGCTTTATAAATAAAATGGTATGGTACTTCTCATATTTGCACTAATGTTTGTATTACAATACTGCCTATCGTCATACTACTGTTTACATTCATTGTTTACATTTATTAATATGGTTTACATTTATTACTACTGTTTACATTTACACTACTTTTATATCTACACTACTGC
>JBBPBX010021748.1:30827-42068 GCA_038048925.1 Garcialebias charrua | reverse complement strand
CCCAGATCTTCATTGTGTGGCTCATCAACTTAATTCCCCTGTAGTTGCTACAACTCTGTACATCACCCTTGTTCTTAAAAATGGGAACCAGCACACTTCTTCTCCATTCCTCAGGCATTTTCTCACCCTCAAATATTCCATTAAATATTTGAGTCAAAAACCTCACTGCCATCTCTCCAAGACATTTCCAAACCTCCACTGGTATGTCATCAGGTCCTACTGCCTTCCCCTTCTTCATTCTTTTCAGAGCTTTCCGGACTTCACCCTCACTAATCTTTCCCACTTCCTGGTCCACAGTTTCTATGACCTCCACTCTTCTTTCTCTTTCATTCTCTTCATTCATTAGCTCCTCAAAGTACTCCTTCCATCTTCCCATCACACTCTCCTCACTTGTTAGAACATTCCCATTCCTATCTTTAATAGCCTAACCTGCTACACATCCTTTCCAGCCTGATCCCTCTGTCTTGCCAATCGGTACAAGTCTTTCTCGCCCTCTTTAGTGTCCAGTCTCCCATACAACTCATTGTACGCCCTTTGCTTTACCTTGGCTACTGCCCTCTTTGCTCTATAATAATAATAATAATTAATTCAATTTATAACGCACTTTTCATTACTGAAAATCTCAAAGTGCTACACATATATTGAATGCTACACACATTCATAAACCGGTGGCGGCAGACTACCATGCAAGGTGCTTTCCAGTCCTACCGGGAGCAACTCAGGGTTAAGTGTCTTGCCCAAGGACACAACGACACATGGTGCGGGTCCCGGGAGTCGAACCGCCAACTTTCCGATCCGGAGACGACTGCCCTTACCACTACGCCACGGCCGCCCTACGTCCCATCTCCTTATATTCCTGTCTCCTCTCTTCAGTCCTCTCACTGTCTTATTTCTTCTTATCTCTTTCTTTGAATGGCGTCCTGCACTTCACTATTCCACCACCAGGTTTCCTTATTATCCATTCTCTGTCCAGATGACACACCAAGTACCTTCCTACCTGTTTCTCTAATTGCTGTTGCTGTAGTAGCCCAGTCACTTGGAAGCTCTTTCTTACCACCCAGAGCCTTTAACAGCTCCTCTCTTAATTTCTCTCAACATTCTTCCTTCTTCAACATCCACCATTTGAGTCAGAGTCAGAGAGAATTTATTGGCATTTGCACCGCATGTAGTACATGTGTTGAAAACGAGATTATGTACACAGGGTCCCAGTTACATCCAACAACAAATGCAAGAGAAAAACAATAATAACATCTAGGATTAACTAAGAGAGACATCAGCTAGTAATACACTAAGCCCTAATGTAGTAGAAAAACATCATTATAAACAGCAGCACGAACATGAGCAGATGGTCACAGATGAACGCAGCAAAACAAACAGAAACAGATCAGTATCAGCATGATGTGACATTTTGCAGTGTTTATTCTTATTATTTATTTATTCATGAGTCTGACAGCCTCAGGGTAGAAGCTGTTCCTCAGTCTAGTGGTTCTACATTTGATGCTCCTCAACCTCCGTCCCGAGGGGAGTGGTGCAAAGAGTGAGTGTGCTGGGTGAGTGAGGTCTTTCATGATGCAGGTGGCTCTTTTTCTGCATCTGGAGGTGTAAATGTCTGTGATGGTGGGGAGACTGACTCCCACAGACTTCTGTGCAGCCTTCACCACTCTTTGTAGAGCTTTCCTCTCTGCAACTGTGCAGCCTCCATGCCACACGTTGATGCTGGAGCACAGGACGCTCTCCACTGCACACCTGTAGAACGAGGTGAGGACTGAGCTTCTCAGACCGGCTCGTCTCAGCCGTCTGAGGAAGTAGAGTCTCTGATGACCTTTCTTGATCAGGCTGGTGGTGTTATTGCTCCAGCTGAGGTTATCATTCAAGTGTACACCCAGGTACTTGTAACTGGAGACCACCTCCACCGCAGATCCACCTATATACAGTGGGGTGTGGGTGTGTTTGTTCCTTCTGAAGTCCACAATCATCTCCTTCGTCTTCTTCACATTCATGTGAAGGTTGTTCTCTTTGCACCAGCTCTCCAGATGTTCCACCTCCTGTCTGTAGCTGGATTCATCATTATCTGTGATGCATCCCACCACAGCTGTATCATCTGCAAACTTAACAATATGACAGCCTGGATGTGTGGCTGTACAATCATATGTGAGCAGAGTGAACAGAAGAGGGCTCAGCACACATCCTTGAGGAGAGCCAGTGCTGAGGGTGATGGTGGAAGAGGAGAAGTTGTGGATCTTCACGGACTGTGGTCTGTTTGTTAAGAAGTCTAAGACCCAGTTACAAATAGAGGGGCTTAGTCCAAGTGTGGATAGTTTGTCTATCAGAGTTTGGGGGATCATGGTGTTGAAGGCAGATGTGAAGTCCACAAAGAGCAGACGCACGTATGAGTCCTTCTTGGTTTTTCTCTGGTTTTACTCTTTTTCTCTTCTTCACAACAACAGTCATTCTACACACAACCATCCGATGCTGTCTGGCCACGCTCTCCCCTGCCACAACCTTACAGTCTCCAATCTCCCTCAGGTTTCCTCTTCTACACAGAATGTAGTCGACCTGCGTACTCCTTCCTCCACTCTTATAGGTCACTCTATGTTCCTCCTCTTTTGGAAATAGGTGTTGACTATAGCCATTTCCATTCTCTTGGCAAAATCCACCACCATCTGTCCTTCCTGGTTTCTTTCCTTGACACCAAACCTACCCATCACTTCCTCATCCTCTGTTTCCTTCACCAACATGTCCATTCAGGTCTGCTCCAATCACCACTCTTTCCTCCCTGGGAATACTCTCTATCACTTCATCCAGATCTTTCCAAAATGTATCTTTCTCCTCCCCATCACATCCAACCTGTGGAGCATAACCACTGACTATGTTTAGCATCAGACCTTCTACTTCTACCTTCAGGCACATCACCCTATCTGACACTCTCTTCACCTCTACTACATTCTTTGCCAACTCCTCCTTCAGGACCACCCCTACTCCATTTCTCTTTCTATCCACACCATGGTAAAACAGTTTGAACCCTGCTCCAATGCTGCGAGCCTTGCTGCCCTTCCACTTGGTCTCTTGGACACATAAAACATCTACCTTCCTTCTCTGCATCATGTCAGCCAGCTCTCTACCTTTGCCTGTCATTGGCCCTCATGCACGAAAATGTTCGTATTTTATCCTAAATTTCTCCTACCTTTTGTTCGTACGAAGCGTTCGTACGAACATGCCACGTCAGATCCAACAAAGTCTTCTATCATGAGGAAAAGCGTGTAAACGGGCTGCTTAGAGTTGATGGATCCCACCTGTTCTACTCACCTGCGCGTGCTCGCGGGAAGGTAATTTACATAATTTCCACCCCTCAAAACACCATATAAGGCCACGCTTCCTGCCTCTGACAGCAGGAAGTGTCCGTACATGAGAATGTCAGCGAGAGGCAAGAAGAGGAATTTCACGGCTGCGGAGATAGAGGTCCTGCTCGCCGAGATAGGAAAACGAAAAGCTGTCCTTTTTAGCAGCGTCACACATGGTATCAGAGGACCAGCTAAGGCCAAAGCATGGGATGACATATGCGTCGCTGTGAATGTCGTGTCCCCCGTGGGTCGTGCAGTTGCTGAGGTGAAAAAGAAATGGTTTGACCTGAAAATGGCATCAAAAAAACGTCTCGCCGCAGCACGCAGCTCCATGACCGCAACAGGGGGTGGTCAAGGAAAAGCAACTGTCACCGACATGGATGAGCAGATTAATGCCATCATGGGTGAGGTGACGTGTCGGGCGTTCCATCCGAGGATGTTCCTCTGGACACCGACCTACATGGACCTGGATGTGAGGACATGGCGGAAACTGACAGTAGTGGTAAGTATAATAATGACACAAGACATACTTTTTATTTAAATGCATCTTAACTGACAGCATAAATGAAAGACACACATTCATCACTCAGTAGTCCAGTCCTTTATTTCCGTTAGTCATATATTTTTAATATGTGATGTTGAAGAAATGGTGAGACTAATGTGTCAATTTTTCTTTTATTCAGATGAAGAGCAATCACGCGTGGCACCGCAGGCCGGGCCCTCTGGCGTGTCGGTCCCCCGCCGTCCCCCGCCCACACAGGTGGTGTCAGATGCCGTCCTGCAGAACCAGGAGAAGATGTTTAACTGCATGCTGGACATGTCTGGCACCCTGGTGAAGATCTCTGACAGTCTGGCACGCATTGCAGACGTGCTGACCAAATCGCAGAATAAATAAAATGTAAATAAACAAATAAGTTTTCAAAGTGTGAATGAAGCTTTTGGTTATATTAAATTAATTAGGGTACAACATCATGGCCTACCCTAAAGCCGTGCAATTAGCTCCTGTCTCGTCATGATTGCATTTCTCTGGGGTGGTCCATGTGGGGGTTCTACTGGCATGTCATCTGCTGGTGCTGGATCGGGGAATGGAATGCCTTCCTTCACTGCAATATTATGTAATATGCAGCATGCCAGAATAATTTGGCATGCCTTCTCCGGTGTGTAGAGGAGTTTGCCACCTGCGGTATCAAGGCACATCCACCGGGCCTTCAAAACTCCAATTGTGCGCTCAACCACAGCACGGGTGCGTGTATGCATCATATTATACAAGCGCTCCCGTCTTGTCTGGGGGTTGTTTAGAGGTGTCATAAGCCATGGGGCTAATGCATAGCCTCGATCACCTGTGGAAAATAGTGAGTTATAGGTAAATGATCAGAGAATAATTTTAAATCCTCGATTACAAATTATGAATTCACTTACCAACAAGCCAGCCATCTCCATGCGCACCTTGCGCAAGACGCATGCCAACAGCACTGTTTTGCAGCACAAATGAGTCATGCGCTCCTCCTGGCCATCGCGCAACCACATTTAGCAGGTTATATTTTGAATCAGATATAATCTGGACATTTATGGAGTGGTATTGCTTCCGATTGAGGAATGGGAATGCGTCAGGTGAGGGTGCTTTTATGCGTATGTGTGTACAGTCTACTGCTCCGATGGTGTTTGGCAGTCCAGCAACAGCATGAAAATCAGTCTTAATTTGTACTTGTTCTGCGGCGGTGTATGGGAATTTTATGTACCTGGGTGTTAATCTGAGGAGGGCTTTGATGACCGAGGGGAGCGCACGACTCACCGAGGACTGCGACACACCAGATCTGTCTCCGATCTCCCTTTGAAAGGTTCCCGTGGCCAGAACTCCTAATGTTGTAAGGATCTGGACATGTGGAGGGATGGGGTTTGATCGGCGTGTCTGTCTGCGCAGTTGCGGTTCCAGTGCAGTGCAAATCTGCAGCAGCACATGCCGTGGCAATCTGAACCGCGACAACAACCACTCATCACTTTCTGCCAGTAAATCAGCACGCTCTCGAAATACACGGGCTCTTCTGAGGGCCCGCTGTGCTAAGGCCTCCAAAAGCAGGAGGTCAGCCATGACGCGTCACAGCTGGTTACACTTCCCGCTGACCGCTTTATATACCGAGACAAATTAAACTTAAAATTATAATTATTATTCAAACAGAATTACCTATTGTCAAAAACAATTGTGGCGCGTGACTTTTTTACACTCATAATATTTTCTAAGTAACGAAATATGCAGTTATTCGTGGAGGAATTCCGTCTGGATGACAGCAGACTGGCGCTCCTAAAATATACGACAGGTCCGGACCACTCGTGAATTTTGTTCGTATCTGAATAAATTCGTAGGATACGAAAACATTGTTGGATGCCACAAATGATCCTAAATCACTCGTACACACAGTTTGAGAACAAATCTGTGCGTACGAACGGGTCGTGCATGAGGCCCAATGTCCCCACATTTAGAGTTGCAACCCTCAGTCCTACATTCTTCACTTTCCTCCTCTCCCTCTGTCTCCTGACACGTTTCCCTCCTCGGGATCTTCGACTAACAGTAGCACAATTTCCGTTGGCACCCTGTTTGTCAACAGCACCGGTGGCGGTCGTTGTTAACCCGGGCCTTGACCGATCAGGTATGGTTTCATTTTGATGAACTCGCATTATGGTTTTGGCAAAAGTGTTTTACATCGGATGCCATTCCTACATTTGCCGACGGGTGCAAAAGCGCAGCAAACGGCAAAACGCGCAGCAAACGGCGAAACGCGCAGCAAACGGCAAAACGCGCAGCAAACGGCGAAACGCGCAGCAAACACATGTATGACGCAAACTCAGTCGGCCACCGTACATTCTTGACACAACCCTCACCATTTACCCGGGCTTGGGACCGGCACAAGAGATACACTGGCTTGTGCTCCCTAGTGGGTATGTGGGTCACATCAATTGTGTGAATCGGCGCAGTGTTGCTCACAATGACAGTTCAGTTCTAAAGTTTAAGGGCATTTGTTCTGCCATCCCCCAGACTTTATTAAAATGTACGTTCTGCTTGTAGTTATTTCTTGGTTTGATTTAACAGTGGAAGTTGGTTTCAGGAGCAAGTGGGTAACTCACTGCTGCATTTTACTGGGATGGATGCAGACTGATGGGTGTGCTCTCAAGAGGTGCTATGTCTTCCCAGTAACACTGGTTCCTAGGTCTATGTACGAGTTGAGGAAAGGTGGGATTATGTTCAATCTGGATTCAACAATCCTAAAACTTATGTTTTTTTAAAGGTGGGGTCTGTGATATTTCAACACTCTGGGACTTAGAAATATTTTCAGCACAGAAAAGCATTCTGCTCCCCCCCCCTCAGAGCTATATATGGCTCAGAGGGGGAGCCACAGTCCGTGCTTCTGGTGAACTTGGGATCTGCTCCGCCCCCTGCTGCTGTCTGCTCAGAGCCGCTGCGAAAGTCTGTGTTTATGGTAATAAAACCTTCTAATAAAATAAAATAAAACCATGGAGCGCTAGTCCTACAACACAAAATCCAGCAGAAATCATCAGAGGTTCACGAAGCAACGTTTGGACATGATTTAATTCGCTCGTGATTTCCTCTTTCTGTCAGCGCTGGTCTGGAATGTCTGGAATGCTCCACCTCCTCCTGTCTCTGCGCTCCGAAGTTCTGTGTTTATATGATAATATAACTGTTTAAAAAATATAATAAAACCATGAATCACTCATCCAACAACACAAAATCCAGCAGAAATCATCAGAGGTTCACGAAGCAACGTTGGACATGTTTTAATTCGCTCGTGAGTCGTGACAAATCCATTTCCTCATTCCTGTCAGTGCAGGATGAAGCGATCACTTGACTTTTGGCAAAAAAACTAAATAAAAGTCCAGCTCTGGGATAAAGAAGGGATATTTAATACATTTTGTGTCACATAAAAAACAGTCCTGCATCGCTTTGCAATCCTTTGAATGAGAACGAGCTGCGGCTGGGACAGGTGGGGGCGTGGGTTGGGGCGTGACAAACAACTCTGTTTTTATTGGCTGTCAGTGTCCTGGTCACTCTTGTGTTTTCAGTGTTTTTATAAATGCTGATAGAGAAGCAAGGGGACAATAGTTTTTTTCAGAGATTACTTTGTCTAACATCAGTTTGTCAGTAGATCAAAGTCAAAGTCAAAGTCAACTTTATTGTCAGATCTGCAATATGTACTGTACAGGACATACACAGGACCGAAATTGCGTTTCTCTCAGTCCCTCGGTGCAACAGTAAACATCTAAACATTGAAACACTGAAACATATAATAATAGACATAAGCATAAAATAGTAAAACTAACACTGTCCTGAGTTTTTTGCATAGTGGTATAAGAGTATGAAAATTTACACCAACTCTAAAACTAAAACATTAAACATTTAATGAACATAATACTGTCCTGAGTTTTTGCATACTAGTATAAAAAAAGAGTATAAAAAGTATAACTAAAATAAACTAAAGGTTTCTAGCATTGACATTTGCAAAGTGGCAAAGCAGCGTATGAGTTAATGTACACAGTATATGTATGAGGTAGTAGTTGATGTTGTTATAGAGGCAAAAAGTGGCATATGCAGTAAGGCACATTGGGCATCCCTAAATAAGACCGTTCAGAGCACACTGTATATGTATCAGCAGTGGTGTAGATATTAGAGTAGTGTAAATGTAAACAGTAGTAATTACATGTAAGCAGTAGTAATAAAAGTAAACAGTATTAATAAATGTAAACAGAGAATGTAAACAGTATTATGATTATAGGCAGTGATGTAATACAAACATTAGTGCAAGTATGAGAAGTAGTGCAAACTGTATGAGCACATGACCGAGAGTTTAGTGAATAACCCGTTTGATGACACAGAGTCCAGTGTTAAAATCTTTGTGTTGTGTGGTAATGTGTGAGAAAGTTTTAGTGTTAAGGCAGTTCAAATGGGAGGGGGGGCAGAGCAGGCAGAGTGTTTAGCATCCTGACTGCCTGATGAACAGAGCTGTCTCTCAGTCTGCTGGTTCGAGCCTGGAGACTCCTCAGTCTCCTTCCTGATGGCAGCAGTCTGAAGCAGCTGTGTAGTGGGTGTGTGGGATCACCTGCCATGCAGTGGGCTTTCCGAGTGAGGCGTTTGCTGTGTAAGTCCTGCAGTGAGGGCAAGGAGGTGCCCACGATCTTCTCAGCTGCTCTCACAATGCGCTGGAGGCTCTTGCGGCAGGATGCAGTACATGCACCAAACCACACAGTGATGCAGCTGGTCAGGACACTTTCTATGGCACCTCTGTAGAAGGTGCTCATGATGGGGGTTGAAGCTCCAGCCCTTTTCAGCTTGCGGAGAAAGTAGAGACGCTGGTGAGCCTTCTTTGCCAGTGCTGCAGTGTTCCTGCTCCAGGACAGGTCCTTTGAGACGTGCACTCCCAGGAACTTGGTGCTGTCTACTCTCTCCACTGCGGTGCTGTTGATGGTCAGAGGGGCATGTTGGGCATCCTTCTTCCTGAAGTCCACAACAATCTCCTTTGTCTTCTCCACGTTGAGAGTGAGATTGTTGTGTCCGCACCACAAGGCCAGGCGGCTCACCTCGTTCCTGTAGTCCGTCTCATCGTTGTTGCTGATGAGACCCACCACTGTTGTGTCGTCCGCAAACTTGATGAAGTGGTTGGAGCTGTACGATGGTGTGCAGTCGTGTGTTAGCAGGGTGAATAGAAGGGGGCTCAGCACACATCCTTGTGGGGCCCCTGTGTTCAATGTGATGGTGCTAGATGTGTTACTCCCGACCCGCACTGTCTGTGGTCTCCCGGTCAGGAAGTCTAGCAGCCAGTTACACATTGAGGTGTTCAGCCCCAGACTGTCCAGTTTAAGGATGAGCTGTTGGGGGATGATGGTGTTAAATGCCGAGCTGAAGTCGATGAACAACATTCTAACATAGGAGTCCTTCGTGTCCAGATGTGTGAGAGCTGTGTGAAGGGCAGAGGAGATGGCATCGTCGGTTGAGCGATTAGGTCGGTATGCAAATTGGAAGGGATCCAGGGAGTCAGGGAGGACAGATGTGATGCTTTTCATGACTAGCCGTTCAAAGCACTTCATCAGGATGGGGGTGAGTGCTACTGGGCGATAGTCATTGAGGCATGCGGGCGTTGCCTTCTTTGGGACAGGGATGATGGTGGTGGCTTTGAAACAGGTGGGGACGATGGCCTGGCTCAGTGAGATGTTAAAGATGTCCGTGAAGACCGCTGCGAGTTCCCCTGCACAGTCCTTCAGCACACGACCAGGTATGTTGTCAGGACCAGAGGCCTTCCGGGCGTTAATCTTGATGAATGATCGCCTTACGCTGTCTGAGGACAGCGTCAGCACCTGGCCATCAGGAGAGGGGGGGAGTTTATGTGCTGGTGTGCTGTTACTTGCCTCGAACCGAGCAAAGAACTCATTCAGTTCATTCAGCGCAGAGGCTGAGCTGTCACAGGTCTGGGGGGGTGGTTTGTAGTTTGTGATGGTCTGTATTCCCTGCCACAGACTGCGTGTATCCCTGCTGTGAAGGAGTGAAGAAATATGTTAAAAATATATTGTTTGAAAAGTTACAGACTACATTACAATCTTACACACCCCAGCTTTAACAGGGTGTTTCATTGTTTAACAGCAAGTGCATGTTGCAGTTCTTTGTACTGACCTCTTATGTTGTTCTGCTGGTCTGAGATACTGCCCCCTTTCCCCACTTTTATTTTGTCTCACACTGTCACTCATCTTATTGCTGGACAGGTATCGTTTAAGAAAGGAATTCAGTAAGTATGGGGTGGAGTGGTGGAGCAGTGGTTAGACGGTGGGCATGTGATCGGAAGATCGCCGGTTCAAGCCCTGGTACCGACAACATCAAAAATTTGGGTGGAAAAAGGTGAAACACCCACACCTGCCTCCACCCTCATTCGCCCCACTCTGGGCCCCTGAGCAAGGCCCTCAACCCCCACCATCTGCTCCCTAAATCAGGTCTCTCTTGAAAATGAGTTCTCGTGGCTCAATGAGACTAACCTGGATAGATAAAGGGTAAATGAAAAAAAGGCCTTTCTAAATGTTGATCAGCTAATCTACATGTCACCTAAGGCCTGTGTGTATATTAATGGCTCTAGCTCTTCATAAATTTCATTGGAAAGATCTACCTGACAAGGAGACCCATTGTCCACTTTAATATTTGCATTGACCATTGAACCATCGGCAGAGGCCATAAGAAGCAACAATAGTATAACAGGACTTTCAACAGATTCAATATTTTATAGTTTTGTATGCTGATAATGTGCTTCTCTTCATCTCAAAACCGTAAAAATCCTTACCAGCACTACTGTCTATTATTAAGGATTTTGGTTCATTATCAGGCTATAATATTAACTGGGATAAATCACGAGCAATGCCAAATGGTTTTACTGATGAAACCCCCCTGTCCACCTATCTCCCCCTGTTCTTGGTCTGATTCGGGATTTGAATATTTGGGGATTGATATATAGCCTAATGTTGGGCACTTGCTGAAAAATAATCTGGCTAAAGTACTTTGTACAAAAAGAATTAAGAGACTTCACAAGATGGATGAATCTGCAGATTTCATGGATGGGTAGAATAAGCTTTGTAAAGATGAACATCCTACCAAGATTACTTTATCCAATGCAATTGCTACCGTCAAGAAATGACGCTGCTCATCAAGAGAGCTGGTTCATTTCTGGGAGTGGACCTGCAGTCTCTGACAGAGGTGTCTGAGCAGAGGATGCTGAGGAAACTGCTCCAGATCCTGAACAACCCCCTGCACGACACACTGGACTCACCGCAGCACCTTCAGTCACACACTGAGACCACCGAGGTTCTCCACAGAACAACACAGGAAGTCCTTCCTCCCTGTGGGTATCAAACTTTT
>JBBPBX010021748.1:0-24717 GCA_038048925.1 Garcialebias charrua | reverse complement strand
ACTTTCTGTAGCATGCAGCACTTTGAAATATTTTCAACAGGGAAAAGCATTCTGCTCCCTCCCCCTCAGAACCATATATGGCTCTGTGCACCCCTCCCCCCCCTCAAGCTCTGTTTTTATTGGCTGATTCAAATTCAAGCTGTGTTTTTATTGGCTGGTTACAAACTCTTTTTTCATTGGCTGGTAAACGGCGGGTCACTTTAGCTTTTTAGAAATGCTTATTTACCACCTGGAGAAGCAAGGGGACAATATTTTTTTTTAAGTTTTTTTCAGAGATTACCTGTCTAACGTCAGGAGATAGTGACAGAGTGAAGAAATCTGTTAAAAATATATTTTTAGAAAAGTTACATATAGCACCTTTAAACAGACCACCTCTACTGCGTCATCAACAGGAATGGACGTAAAGAGTGATGTGACATCAAAAGAGACCATTGTTTCATCAGTCTCCATGATGACATCCCTCACCGTATCCACAAAGTCCATGGTGTTCTGTATGTGGTGTTCTGAGCTGCCAACTAAAGGGATGAGTACAGATGCCAGATATTTGGAAACATTGTAAGTGACCGCTGTAAAGGATTATGAGGAGGTCAATATTAATACTGACCTCTTTACCTTAATTAATTTACTTATTCAGATTGAATAGTAATTTCACGGATTCTTTTCTTTTTCAGTTTACCCAATATTTCTGTGATCTTTATGATGGATAAATAAAACAGAAGCCATAGAGTGACAATGGACACGTTAACTTAGCTTGATATGTCAAAGAGACACTATCATTTATTTAAAATGAATCAACTAAATTAACACCATTACACTTGATTGACTTGATTTCACTCTCTTTCAATTTAACACGTCAGCACATTTAAATTGTAACAACAGACTTCAATACTGGATGTTAAACATATTTAGTCTGAGGGCTCTTTAACTTAAAAAATAGTTTCCAGCTTAGAAATGGAGATAAGGAAAGATTTAAGAGGAATTGGGAGGTTAAGAGAGGAAGTTTATCTTGCATTTATGAAACCAGATGACACTCTTCCATACGCGTCCAGCTAAGATATCATCACACCTCCAGTAAGCAAACAGCTGCTCCTTTACCTTAATGCCAGTTACCCACTGCACAACTCGAAACGCGCCTGCCGTCCCCTTTTGGCCGCTGGTCACGGTCCCACTGAACCACTGAACACCGTCTGATGACGTACACTAGGGGGTAGCAGAGGGAGGGGTCTCTGGCTTGTTTTCCGGGTTCAGTTGTTGTTTTAACTGCACCTCCGACGGTCTTCGATGAGATTAAAACTTTTTTTTATGTTTGGGGTGATCTACACTGGAGAGGACAGCAGCCTGTCAGCAGCAACTGTAAAAATGCCACGTTTCTTACCGGAGTTTGGTTCCAATTCCTGGAGGCTCGATCCGGTGAGTTTAAAAAGTCCGAAAAAAGTCCCGTTGTGGTTGTGTAATCAGATAGCGAGGCTCTCCCGACTGTTTGCCGGATGCGTCGAGCCGCCAGAGATCAACATTTGGGACGTCGGCGGCTCGACGGCGACGCGCGCGTGCGTGTGCAGGCTGCCCCCGCGCCGCTTCGATCACTTGAATCGCGCCGCTTCCTTGTTCGCCGTGACTCCACGCGTCTCCTCCATAGACTTTGAATGTAAACCGGCCGCTTCGGCCGCTCGACAAAGGGGGCAGTGGGTAACAGGCATGAGACGTCCGCCTTGGTTCTGGTAAAGAGCTGTGATCAGCCTTGGACTGAAGAGTCGTCGGTCCCGCAAGTCCAAGCTGGACTCCACACGTGTTTACCTTGTCGGTGTCGGTGATACTTGCTTTCGTCGGCAGAAGCCGTGGCAGTCGTGGTTTTTTGGCTCAAGATAAACTTATTCCAGGAAGGAATAACAAAGTTTTGAGCTTACGCTCATTCGAAGTGGACTCATAACAGCAGGTTATCAGTCCTTAGCTGAATGACTGTCCTTGGCGGGTGACAGGCATTCATTCAGCTCTTTGGGACGTCTTCATGTCTTGAAGTTCCCAGCAAACTCATCCGTTCCAGCAACAGCTTAGAACTTAAGGAAGGATCCGAGATGAGAGAAACTTGTCTCTTTTTCATTGGTCCACTTGTTATCACTATTCAAGGTGAAATTCAGCGCAGAGAAGGAAATTGTTTAGGAAAAGTATCTGAGTGAGAGACTTTCAGACGCTAGATGAGAGTTTTAGCTGAAACTCGACAAAAACAATTTCTGTATAAGTCAGTTTGACATTTTAGCTGAACTTTGCCACCTTTTCATTTGCAGAAATGACACAATGATGTTTCACATTTAAAGAATAACAGCATATAACATATATCATGAAAATGACAAAAGTTATTCTTTTGATTACATTAGAATAAAATCAAAGATAGAAATAGTCTCTTTTGGTGACTATATTCTCAGATTACAACTAATGGAATAATTTGTAGTAAATGTCTTGTTTTACTGAGAGGTCAGTAAAGGTCATCTCTGGAACAGTTCAAAAATACACAGGTGTATCAAAGTGGACACGGTCATGCCCACTACACCGCTAACAATTGGTCTTAAAGGTACACCTTGTTGTAACCACTTCCTGCTTCATCACTTTGAGTTCAGCTCAAAGAGAAGAAGAGGTTCTGTCAGAGACATGAAGAGTCACACTGAGGTTGTGACGGCAGAAACATCTGGATGAGCAGCTGGGAGCAGCTTTGTGTGCAGTTTGGACTTCACACATACGTCCAACAATCTGAGCTGAGCAGAGAATCACAGCCTTGACAGGAAAACAGCTGTTTCTCATGAGTGCAACATCTGGACACAGAGCAGCTCCTGCAGGTTTGGATCAAAACACAAACCAAAGAAGAAGCAGAAGACTGTTGGGTCAACACTCACCCTGAAGCTTTACTTTTCTTTCCTCTGTCTGCTCCGTGCACAGAAAATGGAGACGAACACTTTCACTTTCATTTCTCCTCCTCTTCCTCAGGAGAAACGCCCCCCAAACCAACAACATCTGGCTGCTCACTTTACTACATTTATTATTTTACAGTCGTTAAAGAGAGAAACCTGCTGCTCAGTTTAATGACGAGAAACAACTACATTAATATTTTCACCCTTTAATAATAATAATAATAATAATAATAATAATAACAATAATAATAATAATAATAATAATTATTATTATTATTATCATCAGACCTCAGTCACTGAAGCATCATCGGTTTATTAAAGAGAATTATAAACCATAATAAATTAATATTCAATCAAAGGAAACCAATTTTGTCTTTGAAGTTTTATTTAAAAAATAATTAAACTAAGAATCATCAACAATAATAACTTGAACATTTTACTGTTACATCAATTTTTCTGGGTCTGTTTCTGTCAAACATTAATTGTTTGCTGAAATGACAAATAACAGAAAGACTATTAAATATTGTCAAAGAAATAAAGTTTTAGATTATTTTAATATACCGTGAACATTGTCGCCACCTAGTGGTCATAAATATATAGTTTGCATTACAGAAAAATACAAAGAACAAAAATCAAAATGATCAAGAATAGTGTTTGAAGAGACTATTGATTTTTCTTGACTATTTAAATGTGATACTAATTTAAACCTGAGTTTATAAACATGTATTTATGAACAAGTAATTCCAAATGTAAGGAGATATAAAAAACAATAACTGAAATAAAAACATCTGCTTTTGTTCTTGTGGCACCAATTTTTTATTTCTATTTTTTCTGTGTTTCCCTAAGAAGCAGCTTCTTTTTCATTTCATCTGGCGTTTGAAAATATTTTTACATTGATCAGACATTTCTGTAATTTAATCCACGTTCAGGGAGAAGTTTGTTTCCAGATGTTTTCAGGTTCTTGTTGGGTTACTTGGTGGACTTTGATGCTGGCTGCAGTTGTTTCTAAGCAGTTAGTTCCTCCATCGTCATTTCTGCAAAATGAAATAAAAGACACTCAGTGAAGTACAAGTTGTATGAAATGATTTGCCCATAATTCACAGGTCAGGAAATATTTACCCCTCAGGGTTGAGTGCTTCAGTCTCCTGTTTCTGGTCTGTAGACACGACCTCCAGCTGATGTGGTTCTTCTACGTTCTTCTGCTGCTGAGAAACAAAACAAGTTTTCATGAAACCAGATCACTGGACATCATTAAAGTCTGAAGAGTTTGATCACTTCACATCATTAAAGTCTGAAGAGTTTGATCACTGGACATCATTAAAGTCTGAAGAGTTTGATCACTTGACATCATTAAAGTCTGAAGAGTTTGATCACTGGACATCATTAAAGTCTGAAGAGTTTGATCACTTGACATCATTAAAGTCTGAAGAGTTTGATCACTGGACATCATTAAAGTCTGAAGAGTTTGATCACTGGACATCATTAAAGTCTGAAGAGTTTGATCACTGGACATCATTAAAGTCTGAAGAGTTTGATCACTGGACATCATTAAAGTCTGAAGAGTTTGATCACTGGACATCATTAAAGTCTGAAGAGTTTGATCACTGGACATCATTAAAGTCTGAAGAGTTTGATCACTGGACATCATTAAAGTCTGAAGAGTTTGATCACTGGACATCATTAAAGTCTGAAGAGTTTGATCACTGGACATCATTAAAGTCTGAAGAGTTTGATCACTTGACATCATTAAAGTCTGAAGAGTTTGATCACTTGACATCATTAAAGTCTGAAGAGTTTGATCACTTGACATCATTAAAGTCTGAAGAGTTTGATCACTTGACATCATTAAAGTCTGAAGAGTTTGATCACTGGACATCATTAAAGTCTGAAGAGTTTGATCACTTGACATCATTAAAGTCTGAAGAGTTTGATCACTTGACATCATTAAAGTCTGAAGAGTTTGATCACTTGACATCATTAAAGTCTGAAGAGTTTGATCACTGGACATCATTAAAGTCTGAAGAGTTTGATCACTGGACATCATTAAAGTCTGAAGAGTTTGATCACTGGACATCATTAAAGTCTGAAGAGTTTGATCACTTGACATCATTAAAGTCTGAAGAGTTTGATCACTGGACATCATTAAAGTCTGAAGAGTTTGATCACTGGACATCATTAAAGTCTGAAGAGTTTGATCACTGGACATCATTAAAGTCTGAAGAGTTTGATCACTGGACATCATTAAAGTCTGAAGAGTTTGATCACTGGACATCATTAAAGTCTGAAGAGTTTGATCACTGGACATCATTAAAGTCTGAAGAGTTTGATCACTGGACATCATTAAAGTCTGAAGAGTTTGATCACTGGACATCATTAAAGTCTGAAGAGTTTGATCACTGGACATCATTAAAGTCTGAAGAGTTTGATCACTGGACATCATTAAAGTCTGAAGAGTTTGATCACTGGACATCATTAAAGTCTGAAGAGTTTGATCACTGGACATCATTAAAGTCTGAAGAGTTTGATCACTGGACATCATTAAAGTCTGAAGAGTTTGATCACTGGACATCATTAAAGTCTGAAGAGTTTGATCACTGGACATCATTAAAGTCTGAAGAGTTTGATCACTGGACATCATTAAAGTCTGAAGAGTTTGATCACTGGACATCATTAAAGTCTGAAGAGTTTGATCACTGGACATCATTAAAGTCTGAAGAGTTTGATCACTGGACATCATTAAAGTCTGAAGAGTTTGATCACTGGACATCATTAAAGTCTGAAGAGTTTGATCACTGGACATCATTAAAGTCTGAAGAGTTTGATCACTGGACATCATTAAAGTCTGAAGAGTTTGATCACTGGACATCATTAAAGTCTGAAGAGTTTGATCACTGACATCATTAAAGTCTGAAGAGTTTGATCACTGGACATCATTAAAGTCTGAAGAGTTTGATCACTTGACATCATTAAAGTCTGAAGAGTTTGATCACTGGACATCATTAAAGTCTGAAGAGTTTGATCACTGACATCATTAAAGTCTGAAGAGTTTGATCACTTGACATCATTAAAGTCTGAAGAGTTTGATCACTGGACATCATTAAAGTCTGAAGAGTTTGATCACTGGACATCATTAAAGTCTGAAGAGTTTGATCACTGGACATCATTAAAGTCTGAAGAGTTTGATCACTGGACATCATTAAAGTCTGAAGAGTTTGATCACTGGACATCATTAAAGTCTGAAGAGTTTGATCACTGGACATCATTAAAGTCTGAAGAGTTTGATCACTGGACATCATTAAAGTCTGAAGAGTTTGATCACTGGACATCATTAAAGTCTGAAGAGTTTGATCACTGGACATCATTAAAGTCTGAAGAGTTTGATCACTTGACATCATTAAAGTCTGAAGAGTTTGATCACTGGACATCATTAAAGTCTGAAGAGTTTGATCACTGGACATCATTAAAGTCTGAAGAGTTTGATCACTTGACATCATTAAAGTCTGAAGAGTTTGATCACTGACATCATTAAAGTCTGAAGAGTTTGATCACTTGACATCATTAAAGTCTGAAGAGTTTGATCACTGGACATCATTAAAGTCTGAAGAGTTTGATCACTGGACATCATTAAAGTCTGAAGAGTTTGATCACTGGACATCATTAAAGTCTGAAGAGTTTGATCACTGGACATCATTAAAGTCTGAAGAGTTTGATCACTGGACATCATTAAAGTCTGAAGAGTTTGATCACTGGACATCATTAAAGTCTGAAGAGTTTGATCACTTGACATCATTAAAGTCTGAAGAGTTTGATCACTGGACATCATTAAAGTCTGAAGAGTTTGATCACTGGACATCATTAAAGTCTGAAGAGTTTGATCACTTGACATCATTAAAGTCTGAAGAGTTTGATCACTGGACATCATTAAAGTCTGAAGAGTTTGATCACTTGACATCATTAAAGTCTGAAGAGTTTGTTTGTTTGTTTGTTTATTGTTTGCACAAAAAGAAACAACACACGTAAAAGAAAAGTTTTTAAAAAATGTGCAGGAGAGGTCATAAAAACCCTAATTGGGCTTACAAGCGCACCCCCCCCTTCTAAAAAAATAAAGAAAAAAAATCATAAGAGCTTTATACATAAACTTACATCTTACTTTAAACACACACAGTTACATACTAAAGCAAAAAATAATAATTGAAATTAAATACATTTAAATTGTCAAAAAATATTAAAATTATAAATAAAATTAAAAAAAAACTAATGTGTTAGAAAATCTATAAAGTTTTTTTAAACTTTCTTTTGAATACAGATAATGTTGTACATGATTCACTTAATTGTTTCAAACTGTTCCACAGCACAACACCCTGATACATGAATGAAAATTTAGCAACAGTGGTTCTACAGAAGGGTATATGTAAATCACACTTCCTTCTTGTAGAGTATGAATGATAATAAGAATTGAACTCAAATAAATTATGAAAATATTTAGGTAAAGAAAGTGGAATACATATAACTTTATACATTAGGATTCCTGTTTGATACTTATTCACATCATAGATTGTAAGAATTTCTAATTTTTTAAAGAGAGGTGTGGATGGAGCTAAATATGGCGAGTTAGTGACAATTCTTACAAAAGACTTTTGAAGTTTATGGATTGACTGCAAGTAAGAAGGATAGGTACTAGCCCAAATTAAATTACAGTAAGAAATATGGGGATAAATTAAACTATTGTACAAAGTCAATATAGTACTTGTTTTTAAATATGGTTTAACCTTTTTTATAATACCTAAAGATTTAGAAATCTTCTTATACACTGATTCACAATGATTCTTAAAACAAAGTTTCTCATCAAGATAGACACCTAAAAACTTTGTTGATGAAACATTAGAAAGTAAATGTTTATTAATATAAATTTTAGTTTTTTCTGGATTGTAATTTTTATTCTTATTCTTAAATAAGATGAAATTAGATTTTTTAACATTAAGTGATAGTCTATTTAACTGAAACCACTGAGCAAATTGACTGAGCCCATAATTTGCCTTATCAATAAGTGAGTCAAAGTTACCATCAGCAACAAAAAGATTGGTATCATCAGCAAATAAGATAGGTGTCAAAACACTAGATGCTTTTGGTAGATCATTAATGTATATGAGAAATAATAATGGACCCAAAATGGATCCTTGTGGAACTCCACATTTTAGGACATCTCGCTTTGACAATTTACCATTAAAAATTACAATTTGCTCTCTGTTGTGTAAATAATTTTCAACCCATTTCAGAACCTTATTTTTAAAACCATAACAAGACATTTTTGATAACAAGATTTCATAATCCACAGTGTCAAAAGCTTTTGATAAGTCCAAGAAAATTCCTAGAGCATATTCATTTTTCTCAAAAGCAGTTGAAATCTTTTCTCTAAGATGCAAGAGAGCCATATATGTAGAATGATTCCTTCTAAAGCCATACTGATGCTCATACAAAATATTGTTGGCATCAAGATGCCTCAAGATTCTAGAGTACACCAATCTCTCAAGTATCTTAGAAAAGCACGGGAGAACTGATATGGGGCGATAATTTGAAAATACAGATGGGTCATCAGCTTTAAACAGTGGGATGACCTTGGCAAGTTTTAGATCTTGTGGGATAATACCAGATTCAAGTGACAGGGAAAAAATAAATGTTAACGGAGCAACAATTATAGGTGCAACTTTTTTGATAACATAGGCTGTAATTTCATCATGGCCAGCAGAAGAGTTTTTAAGATTCTTAATGATGTCAAGTATTTCTAAAGGTTTTATTGGATCAAACGTATTTAAAGAGGGATAATTTTCATTTATGAAATCAGAAGGAGAACCAGAAACATTATCAATATTCTTTGCAAGGTGTGGTCCCACATTTATAAAATAATGACTAAATTTATTTGCAATTACTGTTGGATCTGTTATGATTGAAGTGCCATTCTGAAATGTAGCCTGGGATGGGGTAGAGGCATTTTTCTTATTGAGTAGTACTTTTAAAATATCCCATGTAGTTTTTGAATTATTTGATGATTGAGTAAATTGATCGCTATAGTAATTTCGTTTAGTATTTCTAATGAGGTGATTATAATTATTCCTATGATTTTTGTATGTTGCTAAATTTAGAGGACTTGGGTTTTGTAAATATCTTTTATATAACTTGTTTTTCTTTAATGCAGATTTCTTAAAGACCGTGTAAAGTGAATTTCAACATTTTCTTCAATAAACATTATAAATGTGATAATTGTAATCTTGTAAATGAGTAAAAAGTCTCAAAATTGTAGCTCAATTAATTTTGGAGTTATAGAGCAAACTGTGTTTAAACATATTTCTATTTCAGGATTTTTTAGGCGTGTTTTAAACGTGACCGCGTTTCGTCACGCGGTCCTCATTAGTATAGCCCAACCCCCTGCTGCTCCAGTCATATAAATGCGTTCTTCGTGGAGCCGTCACTCGCTACCGACGACCGTCTCCCTCCTGTACTCTCACTCCTTTTACGCATGGACTGCAGCTGCTCCATTGTGACATTTCTTTTTTTTTTTTTTGCCAAAAGTCAAGTGATCACTTGAAGCTGTCACCATTCATTCTTCCTCCTCCGAGGAGGAGGAATGAACTTGTCACGAGTGAACTAAAGTCATGTCCAACGAGGCTGCACCAGGTTCTAAATATTTCCTGGTGTGCAGGTCTGCTCTGAAGGAGAAGCACTCCCTGTTTTTAATTTATTTTTTTAAAGTTTTCATGAACATATAAACACAGAAAACCGCTGCGCAGCCCTCTGTCTTTTGCGGCTGGAGCGACCTGCACCTGTTTTCACATCCGAGCCCCCCCGCGCGTGTGTGTGTGTGTGAGAGCGCCGTGACTCTGCTGACACAGAGATGAGATAACTTATCAACGTGATTACTCTTTTTAATCACCAACACAGACCCCGCATGCGAGGTGACCGGCCAGAACTCAGATAAAAACAGAGCAGGTTTTCACTGCTGCTCCTTGTCTGTCTCTCGCTCAAGGCAGGAAAAGGACATGAGTGCAGTACTGCGCTGAAACCACGCCCACGTGCGACACGCCCCCAGCGTTCTAGAGCAAGGCAAAATCATGTTTTTTCATGATTTTTGAGACTTAATTTTATAAGGAAATCAATGTTTTTAATCAGTCAGATTTATATGGGTGATTAATAACACATATTTATGCCGTGTGACAAAATAAAAACACACATTTAATTTCACTTTACACGGTCTTTAAGTTCTGGAGTAAACCATGGTTTGTAAAATTTTACAGAACTTCCTTTACCTTTAGAAATCAGAGGAAAACATTTGTCAAAAACGGAACGAAATTTTGCATAAAAAATGTTATAGGCCACATTCACATCAGAAACTTCATATACTGTTTCCCAAGACATATTTGCAAGTATACTTGAGAAGTTGTTAATGTTACTTTCATTGAAATTTCTAAAATAAATTAACTTTGATTTATTTGTGGACTGTTTGTTAATTACGGAAGAAAACTGAAAAACAGGAAGGTGGTCTGAAATATCAGTATAAAGAATACCAGATTTTATAACATCAGTCAATGCATTAGTAAAAATATTGTCTATCAATGTAGAGGACTGAGGAGTTATTCTAGTGGGCTTACAAATGAGGGGATAAAAATAATTTGAAGACAAAATATTTGTAAGGTCATCTATGTGATGTTTGTTTTCATTCAAGAGGTTGACATTGAAGTCACCTAATAAATAACAAAGTTTACCCTCTTTAGCAACAAGTTCATTAGCAAGGAACCACGCCACAAAACACAAGTTTAAGTTTTTTATTGATGAAGAGATGAGGGATGAAGGGATGAGTGGTTGTAGGGATGAGGGAAGAAAGGGGATGTAGGAAAGCTGATAGGAAGGGATGTAGGGATGGAGGGATGAGGGGATGAAGGGATGAATGAATGTAAGAGAGAAGTAGGGATGAGTAGATGAAGGGAAGATGGAAGTAGGGATGATTGGAAGGGATGTAGGGATGAGGGGATGAATGAATGTAGGAGAGGATGAATGAAGGGATGAGTAGATGAAGGGAATATGGAAGTAGCGATGATAGGAAGGGATGGAGGGATGAAGGGATGAATGAATGTAGGAGAGGATGAAAGTAGGGATGAGTAGATGAAGGGAATATGGAAGGATGAGGGGATGAATGAATGTAGGAGAGGATGGATGTATAGATGAGTAGATGAAGGGAGTATGGAAGTAGGGATGAGGGGATGAAGGGATGAATGGAGCTGAAGGATGTTGTCCGAGGAGAGTGCTGAAGGGCTTGGGATGAGAAGACTTGCGTGGGGTTAGGCCTTCGGGAATGGTTCACTTGTTTTCCTTCCCGAGCCCGAACGATGAACCCCAAAAGTCGCTGGATTAAATAAAACAAGGACATGTGTGAGCTTGGAATAAGTCACTGAGGTTGTTGCGGATGTATGCCAAGTAGGCTCGGAGCAAGAACTGATGTTGGGCTGAGATTAGAGTTAATTTGCGATAAACTGCAGGATAACTAGAGAGTGAGAACGGCCTTGTTAATCATGTCCACGACTGTAAAGTTATCAGTGTGGATGATTTCGACCATTCAAGACCCCAAAGGATCGCAAGGACGAGGAACCCCATAAGAAACCGAAGTAACCGAACCGAGACGCACGCGAGCTGGAAATGAATCCCGTCGGACAAGCAAGTCCGGAAGGTAGAAATACGGATGTAGAGGGCGGAGTGAGAATAGGCAACGAACAGACGGAGGGATACGATGTCGAGAGATGAACAAAGGAAGATGGCAAACTACGTGGAAAGCGCAAGAACCGTTGCGCTGTAATAAGAAGCGGATGGGGAGCGAGGAGTTAAGCCGAAAGGACAAAGGAAGATGACAATGATGAAGATGATGACCATGAAAATGACGAAGACGTCGACGATGACAAAGAAGAAGAAGACGATGAAGACGACGGCCAACACTTTGCAACGTCGCGGCTGCGCGAGAACACTGATGAAGAGGAAGATGATGATGGACAGCACGTCGGAACAGCCGTGGCTGGGTGAAAGCGCCTCGAAGATAAAGACGATGAAGGTCAGCACATCGTTACAGCAGTGGCTGCGTGAAAGCGCTTCGAAGATAATGACGAAGACGGTCAGCACTCCGTTACAGCCGTGGCCGTGCGAAAGCGCTAAGAAGATAACGAAGATGATGGACAGCACGTTGTTACAGCTGAGGCTGAGTGAAAGCACTTCGAAGACAATGATGACGACGGTCAGCACCTTGTCACAGCAGTGGCTGCGTGAAAGCACAGAGATGACGAGGATGACGAGGAATGGTCAGCACATAGGTACGGCAGCGGCCGTGCGAAGCACTAGAACGATGAGGATGACGATGGACAATGTACAGCAACCCGTGTCAGCCGAGGCCGTGTCGAGCGCTCAGAAAATGATGAAAGGATGAGGGATGAGGGGCCGTAGGGAGGAAGGGATGAGGGGATGAAGATCTGACCGCCTGTGTTAGGCAGGTCAACACCTTGTGACGCAGCGGCTGCGTGAGAGCACCGAGATGAGGATGATGATGACTGTCAGCACACGGTACGGCCGTGGCTGTGTGAAAGCACTAAGACGATGATGAGGACGATTGACAAAGTACAGCACTTCGCGTCAGCCGAGGCCATGTGAAATGCCCAGAAGATGACGAATGGATGAGGGATGAGGGGCTATAGGGAGGAAGGGATGAAGATCTGATTGCTTGTGTTGGGCAGGTCAACACTTCGTGGCGCAGCGGCCGCGGGAGAGCACAGCGATGAAGAGGATGATGATGACTGACAGCATGCCGGTATAGCCGGGGGGGCGCGAAAGCGCCTTGAAGATAACGATGAAGATGATGATAACGATGGTCAGCACTTTGGTACAGCTGTGGCTGCGACAAGCACTGTGACGAAGAGGAAGATGATAAGGGTCAGCACGTCTTAACGGCTGCGGCTGCGTGGAAGCACCGTGACGGCGAGGATGACGATGGTCAGCACATAGGTAAGCTGAGGCTGGGTGAAAGTGCATTGAAGATGATGGATGGATGAGGGATGAGGGGTAGTAGGGAGGAAGGGATGATGGGATGAAGGAGGAAGTATGGAGAAGGGAGGAGGGGATGAAGGGATGTGGGGATGAAGGAAAGAGACGTAGGGATGAGGGGAAGTAGGGATGAAGGGATGGAGGGGTGAGGGATGTAAGGATGAAGGGATGAAGGGGTGAGGGATGTAGGGATGAGGGGAAGTAGGGATGAAGGGACGGAGGGGTGAGGGATGTAAGGATGAAGGAAGGAAATAGGGGCGAAAGGATGAGGGGACGGGAGGAAGGAGGGACGAATAGAGCGAACGGAGGTCGCCGAAGGAGAGTGCGAAAGGGCGTGTGATGCGAAGACCCCTGCACGGGGAGCCAACGAGAAAGGAGGCATGGGAAGAGCGGAGGGGGTAGAGTAGCTGGGGAAGTTCCGATAAAGAGGTTGCGGGTACGACCGGCAATGTGACCTGGCTCCCACTGGGGGGAGCACTCGCCATGACAGAAGGTCCTGCGGGATCCTGGAGCAGGTGTCCGAGGCGAAGCCGCGAGCGGTTGAAAAGCAGCTGAAACCAGATTGGAAAGATGGGAAGAAGGGAGTGTAGATGGAGGGATGGATGGTGACGCTGCGAAGCCTGCGAAGGCCGGGACCGAAAGACGTTGGAGAAAGCAGGGGAAGTACAGATAAAGAGGTTGCGGTACAGGTGGTAATGTGACTTGGCACCCACAGGAGGGAGCTGCCGCCACGATGGAAGGCCCTGCGGTCGCTCGGAGCAGATGTCCGAGCCGAAGCCGTGGGCAATGGAAAAGAAGTCGAAACCGGATTGGAATTATGGGAAGAAGAGAATGATGATGGAGGGATGGGTGGTGATTTCATAGAGCCTGCGAAGGCGGGACCGAAAGACGTTGGAAAAAGCTGAGAAAGTATTGATGAAGAGGTTACGGGTACAGGCGGTAATGTGACCCGGCTCCCACTGGGGGAGCTGTCGCCATGACGGGAAGTCCTGCAGTCGATGACGGAATGACGTCACGGTAGACGTTGGAAGAATAGCAGCCAAGTCTGCTTTAAGCAAATGTGAGCTTGTTATTTTCTACAGATGCACATAAATTTGGCGAGTCGATCGTTGTGGTGTCTTGGGCTTGTTTGGAATGCTAAGCCGCTTGCATGGGCTCGTTAATCTTAGCACTTTATTATTTGTCTAGAGTGACAAGACCACGCTAAAATTAGCTACAATAAATACGAGAAATACGGGAAAATATATATTGATATCAATTCTAATTTATCTTAACATTTATTTTTTAGAGTGGATAGGTTCTTCAAAGTGTTAAGCTAGCAAAACGTTGCTGGTTATATGTACAGTAATGCCCAAAAAAATGCATACTGACAAAAATCGGCCGTCGTATCACACAACGGGGTGGGCAGCCAGTTGGGCTTGGTTTGGGCTGGTCGCTTGTTTCCGTCGCGAGATCTGGCAACACAGACTGGAAGCGGAAGCGGAAGCTGGAACATAAGTCGCGGCCGCGGGCAGTTCAGATGACGGTAAAGTTGGTGGCAGTCGAGGCACCGAGGAGGAAAGGAGCTGAAAGAGACACAATCCAGTGTCAGAACTGCTGAAAGGGATACCCATTCAGCGGAGAGAGCGCCGAAAGCAAGCAAACGGTACACGGCTCGAGAAGCTGGCGTGTTGGAATAACACTGGAAGAGGAACGCAGAGAAGCGGTCGTACTGAGAGCCGGTGAGTGACGCTGAGGACCAGGAAAACAAGCAGGTTGACCAAACGCCTCGGGCCGACCAGAAACGAGAAAAAGATGCGAGTGGCGGAGAGACCCCGGAAGGGTGAGAAACAGTAAATAAAATAGTTAGGGACCGAGTCCGAGGAGTGAAAATACTTAGCTTGAGTCGCGAAAACGGAGCCTGGAGCCCGACTGGTAACAGCAGGAGGGGACTCGTCGACGGCGGATGGAACTCCGAAGAGACCCTCGGAAACAGAGTGGAGGACGAAAGAAGAAGCGTCGTCCATGGTGAGTAGAAGCGCCGTCGACAAAATGTAACGAACTGAGATTAGATGAATAGGTGAGCGAGGTATAAGTAGGTTGCGTGGGATAATTGGAGGCGTGATTTGGGCGTGGCCCTGCTCCCGAACCTAAGTTAACTTATTAACTCCATTTCTAAGATATCTCTTTGAAATTGTTTATGTCTATATTAGGAAGACGGTAGATACATCCTACAATCAATTTTCTTTTCATAGATTGAACCTCAATAAAAACACATTCTGTATTACAACCATGAAACTTCTCTTCAAAATCAGATCTCTGTCTGAATTCAAGGTCCTTTTGAACATAGAGAGAGACTCCTCCTCCTCCTCGACTTCCTCTACATCAGTGAACAGCTGTGTAACCATCAATATTAAACAGTGAATGGATTTCATCATTTATCCAAGTTTCGGTCAATGCAATTATTGTGAACGTATGGTTCAGTGATGCAAGATAATGGTAAAAGTGATCATAGTTTTTTGAAAGACTTCTTATGTTAAGGTGGAGAGAAGAAAAGGTGTTGGACATTTTACAAGATGCAATGAAAGAGTTGAACTGATTTTCATTAAAATAATTACATGTAGAAGGATCGTAAATATTAGACTGGTTTCTGTCATAGGTGTTTGGGTCTATTGAAGAATATTCTGATGAAAAGAATAAATCAGGATTAAAACAGGTATTATAAACCTTATCATGTTGTGGCTCAAAAGAATGAAAAACCAAATTATTATTAGATGTTAAGTTTGGAGGGTCACTACCAGAAGTTACATTAGTACATAAATTAATTTGCATTTGCTTCTGGGAACATGGAACATGATCTACCATAAGATGAACAGAAAATTAAAAACATGGTTGTGAATGCCTGGGCAACAGATTAATGATTATCCTCCTCATTTGAACCCATGTGCCGCTCTCTCGTAGGACGCTCACTCATGGGTCGCACTATGAGTCTATCATAATTCAGATAGGCCCATTCTCCTCTTGCTCTTGCAGCTTTCATCTCAGGCAGAAGTTCTTTACGCTTTTGACGCACGGCCTCTGAATAGTCCTCGTTGATGTAGATGTGTGAGCCTTTCAGTTTGTTTGCTTTTGACAGGATGAGCTGTTTGTCTTTATATCTATAGAGTTTAACTATTATTGGTCTTGGTCTTTTGTCACCATCCTTCATTGGCTTTCCAAGACGGTGTGCAGAATCGATTTCAATGTGTTTTTGATCGATGTTCAATTTGCCATTTAGAATTTCTCTAAATTTTTTCTCTGAGTTTGACCAACTCATCCTCAGTGACCAGTTGAAGTGATGAGCAGAACATCTGCACTGAGTGGCTCTCAGAGATCTTTCTTACAGAAATAAACTCATCTGTGATGTTCTTCTACATGTTTCATGTTTTACTTTCACAGGACCCGTTCAAATCTTTAATATTTCAGGTGTTTGATCTTATGGATGTAAAATCCGTTCCTTCTCTCCCTCTTGTTCTGGAGTCAGGTCTCGGGGGCAGCATGTTGAGCAGACGTCTCTCTCCACAGCCTCCTCTTCCAGCTCTTCTCCTCGGCGTCCTCAGGCCAGATGAGAGACAGCGTCTCTGCAGTGTGTCCTGGGTCTTCCCGGGTCTCCTCCCTGTCGGACATGTTCAGGGAGCATCCTTACCAGATGTGTCAACCACCTCAACTGACTCCTCTCGATGTGGAGGAGCAGCAGCTCCGAGTCTTCGAACATCTGTATCCACAGTTTCCTTCTTTCGTCACAGCCCAGAGTTCGTGGCCGTCGTTTAGAAGAACATAGACCAGCCGGTAAACAGAGAGCTTCTCCTTGCAGCTCAGTTCTCTCTTCACCACAATGGACCAGCACAGAGTACACAGTACTGTGGAAGCTGCTCTGATGATCTCATGCTCCAGACTTCCTCAGTTAAAAACAAAACCCAAAGATATTTGAACTCCTGCACCTGAGCAGCACCTCAGTCCCAACCCGGAGAGGACAGTCCACCCTTTTCTCATTTGGAGGTGCTGATCCTCATAACAGCTGCTTCAAACCACTTCAGTGAGAGCTGAAGATCACGACACGATGACACCAACAGGACCACATCATCTGCAAACAGCAGAGCCAGAAGCCTGAGGCCACTGGACCAGGCCCCCTCCACCCCCTGGCTGCACTGACAAACTCTTCCTTGAAGGTTAGGAACAGAATCAGTGACAACGAGCAAAATGCACAGTTTAATTTGCATAAAATAATAGAAAATATGATGTAAAGATAAATATTTACAAATATTTTTACCTTGATAATTTTGTTGCAGAAGCACGGCGTTGTGCTCATAAATGCAGCCACCAGAATACAACCCAGTACCACAGCTACACTTTTACCTGGAACTGGACAATCAAACACAAATATGTTGGCATTATTAGTAAATAAATAAATAAATAAACAAGTACTCAGTAATTTCAGTATTTTATGTGAGCGTTAACAATAAAATACATGTTCAGATAATTAAAAAAACCACAGATTTTGTTTTTATTCTCTAAGTAAAAATGTAACGCAAACAATTTCAGGAATTAAAACTATATACAAATTACCCTGATGCATGCTCAATAATCCAGGTAGAAAAATCGAACAAAGCTAAGTCTGGTCCTCTGGACATTCAAATAACAAAACAAAACAAAGCAAAAAAATTGGGTTAGGGTTAGTACGTAGTATTATTACGTAGTCCAGTACGCTCATCAGCAACTAACCAATCGGCGACTTTAATTTGTTCAGAAGGTAAATGCCCCTTTTGAATATCCAGAGGACCAGACTTAGCTTTTTTAGACATATACAAATTACACATTTTGTGCAAATATAGAAAGGTCAAAGGTCAACTGGAGGTACAGATGCCTTTGGAAAAAATCAATGAGAAATCAAACCATGTTGGTGATAATTCACAGTATTTTAAATTCTTTTCACAGTAGTGATGTCAGTTAAGAGTCATCAGAGCATAGAAGCATGAAAATGTATTTATTTTTGTGTGTTTGTCTGTCAGTAAAATTTCTTACGATCCATGTGAGCTGATTTAATTAAAACAACAAGTAATACTTAGCTGTACACGAAGTGACTAACATTGGTGTAGTGGCTAGGGAATCAGACTTGGGATCCGAAGGACCCAGGTTCAAACCCCGGCCACAGCACTCCTTGGGGTGTCTATGAGTGCACATCTATTTTCCCCAGCTCCCCGGGCGCTGACTACGGCTGCTCACTGCACCACCTGGTGGTGGTTGGGTTAAATGCAGAGGCCAATTTCGTCTGTCAAGTATGGGAAACATACAGAGATGACAAAAATGTGACATTTATTTATCTATTTTTATTTAGAGTCAACCCAATTCAAGATGGCCACCACAGTAAACACAAAACCTAGCCCAGGTCATTTTGCAGATACACGCCCCCAACTTCTGAGCAGTCACACAACACTTGGTGCACACTGCTGTGTGCGTCTCTTGTGTTGAGCAGGGGGAAGCAAAGCTGCTCTGAAAACAAAAAGATGTGATTTTCATCACGTAACTACGTCAACGACAGTCCAGCTCTCAGCTTTGGGTGGAGTATACTGGGCAGCGGCGAGGTTAACCTCTTTTGGGGGCGATCAAGGACACCTACATTTTAACTCAGCACCTCTGAAAAATGAAGGAACCGTCATTAGGATTTTGTAACAAAGCTTAGTTCTCAAACCTTAGATCAGGGGTGTTCAGACTTTTTCAGCATGCAAACTACTTTTGAAATGATCAAGTCAAAGTGATCTACCTACTATAAGGCCCCGTTTACACGAGAACAAACTGTGGAAACATTAGTGTTTTTTCAATGTTTATTGGGGGTAATAAACAAAAAATAAGCTGGTTTACATGAAAAATGCTGTAGTTTTTATGTCAGTCGGGTTGCCAGATAAGAAATTGTGAACTGTGTACTGTGGCTTTAAAATGATAGTATTTTGACCTAAACTGTTGTGTTTGCTGAGTAAAGATGTTCTAAGATACAATTCATTTCAGTTTATTTATATAGCGTCAATTCACAAAATAAGTAATCTCAGGGCACTGAACAGAAACATGCATCCATCCATTATCTTTACCCGTTTCTTCCATTTTTTGGGTCACGGGGGTCGCCGGTGCCCATATCCAGCAATCACAGTGCGATGGGCGGGGTACACCCTGGACGGGTCGCAAGTCCATCACAGGGCCACACAGAGACAAACGAGACAAACAACCATACACTCTCTCACTCACACCTATGGACCATTTAGAGTTACCAATCAGCCTAATATGCATGTTTTTGGTCTGTGGGAGGAAACCGGAGTACCCGAAGGAAACCCACGCATGCACGAGGAGAACATGCAAACTCCACCCAGAAAGGCCCCCGGACCGGGATTTGAACCGGCAGAAACATTTATACAAAATAATAATTTAACAGAAACATTTATACAAAATAATAATTTAACAGAGACATTTATACAAAATAATAATTTAACAGAAACATTCATAGATAAAATAATAAATCTAACACTATTTGTCTGAGAAGCAGACTGCTTTGAATTTAACTCCATTGCAGAACTCATCTTGAGCAAGATGAAGTTTGTGTTGTGTTTCTTGAACATGTGCTCAGAAAAGGAGGTAGTAAATAAGGCATTTTTTAAAATTTATCTGGCAACCCTGGGCTCAGCTGTATTCATTGTGCATGCAGCGACTGCATGGTCACAGTTACGTCCAAACTGGTGAATAACGTCTTTTTGGACCCTGGATTTTATTAGTTTTGCTCCTGCATGCTGAAAAGGGTGAGTAGCAGAAAAACACTCAGCTCTCTGACATTATTTAAATCTGTTGTTAGTGCAAAAAAACCTTTAGATTGCAGCCGTCTGTATGTGCAACTTCACACACGGAGAAGTTCACACCTTCGGGGGTGGGGGAGCGCCCAAGTAACAGAAGAACGTTCTCAGAACGTTCTGAGAACGTTCTGAGAACGTTATTTTTAGGTTAGGGGAACGTTCCCTCCTAACGTTCTGAGAACGTTCTGGTGTGGAGTTTTCTCGTGGTTCTCAGAACGTTAGTGAGAACGTTGTCAGAACGTTCTGAGAACGTTAGGTGAGAACGTTCTGAGAACGTTCTGAGAACGTTATTTTTAGGTTACGGGAACGTTCCCTCCTAACGTTCTGAGAACGTTCTGGTGTGGAGTTTTCTCGTGGTTCTCAGAACGTTAGGTGAGAACGTTCTGCTAGAACTTTCTTAGAACATTCCATAAATTTTATTATTATTATTATAATAATATGGATTCATACATTTTAGTGCAAATTATGAACAATCAAAATAGATTCAAAGTTATTTATTCATCTACTGAACAATGTTTTTAATCTCCCAGAGAGAACAATTGCAAACAAACAAAAGTGTACTTTTGTTTGTTTGCAATTGTTCTCTCTGGGAGGTTAAAAACATTGTTCAGTAGATGAATAAATAATTTTGAATCTATTTTGATTGTTCATGTTCAATGAATTGTTCAATGTAGTTTGGAATAGTTCACATTTTTAGTTTGGAAAAAATAAACATTTGAGTTTTCTTTCTTATAACAGTTATAAGAAAGAAAACTCAAATGTTTATTTTTTCCAAACTAAAAATGTGAACTATTCCAAACTACATTGTCCCTTTCTTTAAACTTAAAAGTCCAGCTTGAACATAAATCAAATTAAATATGTGTTTTGCCATGATTTCTAGCTTTCAAATACAAGTACCTGTACAATACTCTCATTGTAATGAGAAATTTAAGTTGGCTAAATAAATCTCCATTGCACAAATGAAATCTTTCAAGTTTTATTTAAAAATGTCCACAATTCTTAAATCAAATCCAACAAAAGAAGCTGAATAATAAATTTGTGACCCATCACATCAAATGGGTTTATTTTTCAAAGTGGTTTGCGTAAATTTAGATAGTAAATAAGATGAATGAATAACTTATCAAATGGTTTAAATTAAATATCTGAAATAAAATCTTCACACCAAATATCAAACCATTTTCCTGATTATTAAGACAACACGATGAATTTGTCAGGATGATCTAAGTAAGAAAATGTATTTCTAAAAGTCAGTAATATATATGTTTGCTTGTAGGTCATTTTGACCAAATTTGACTTTAACCCCCGTTTGATGATGTGATGGGTCACATATTCAGTATGAAGTTCTAGTAAAACTAACCCTCTTTCAGGGGCGAGTAATCTGGTGATCCTACATAAATACATTCAGATCCTCCTTTTTAAAACATGGAGCGTGAAATCTGGTGATCTAACAAAATACTTTCAGCTAATCCTCCTTTTAAAACATGGAGCGAGAAATCTGGTGATCCAACATGTGTTCACACATAAACAACTTCAGTGTTGTTTCAGAAACAGTTCTCAACCATCATTAGCAAAGCAGATCCATCATAAACATTTCTCAACCATCAGGAGCAATTGGTATCCATCATAAACAGTTTTCAACCATCATTATCAAATCACATCATCAGGAGCAATTGACATCCATCAGAAACATGTTGCAACCATCATGTATGAAAAACCAGTGCCTTAGTGTACAGTCCAGGAAATTTAAAAAGCTAGAAGCAGCACAAAAAAAGCATAGAAAAGTCCCTTACTTTGATTGAAGTTGAGGTAGACAGGCTTATTAGGTGGTTCTCATGGATCAGATGGAACAGCTTAGCCATTGAGCAATGATTCAACCATGAATGATGCAGTGTTTCCCCTAGTTAACTTGCCATGGCGGAGTGCTCATCTCATCCATGATTTTTGTTGACGGGGGACGGACACGTCTGAGTGCAGCTTGTAGGGGCAGGGGGCATTCAGCACGAGGGGAGAGGCAACGTGAACGCTCCCTTTAGCTTTTTAGCTAGAGAGCCTGTATTTTATGCTGCTAGCTTAGTGCTATGCCAGTGCTGGGTGGGGGTGGGGGGGTCAAGTTTGGTCTGGTAGGCGGGGTGCTCAGTTCTGTTGACGGGGTGGCGCACCCCGCTTGTATAATGGTAGGGGAAACACTGAATGATGGGTACATGGGAGTCCAGATGTGAATTCAGGTCAGGTGTGTGGTCTTGATGAGAGCAGGTCTGTCCATCAGGTCAGGTGTGTTTTCCTGTTTTGGCAGCAGTCATTGATGTGGATACATGACAGGGTTAGGCACAAGGTGGTGACGCACAGGTGATGATGGAGAGGAGCTGCAGGAGGATGGTGAGGAGAGAGCAGAGGACACAGGTCTGCCCATGACGTCAGGTGCCAACAGGTTTTGTCTGTTGAAAGAGACACAAACATGAACATGTGAAGTTAAAGCAGGGTCATGACCTGCAATAAAAACGGAAAACACTGACAGAAAACAAGTTCAACTCACTGTAGGCACAAGGTGGTGACGCACAGGTGATGATAGAGAGGAGCTGCAGGAGGATGGTGAGGAGAGAGCAGAGGACACAGGTCTGCCCATGACGTCAGGTGCCAACAGGTTTTGTCTGTTGAAAGAGACACAAACATGAACATGTGAAGTTAAAGAGAGTCAGAGAGTCTTTATTGTCATTTGCACAGCATGTGGTACATGAGATGAAAACGAGATTATGTACACGAGGTCCCAGTTACATCCAACAACAAATGAAAGAGAAAAACAGTAATAACATCTAGAATTAACTAAGAAAAACATCAACTAGTAATACACTAAGCCTAATATAGTGGGAATAAACAGCAGCACGAACATGAGTTTGTATGAGCAGATGGTCACAGATGAACACAGCAACAAGAAAACAGATCAGCATCAGTATGATGTGATATTTTGCAGTGTTTATTTTTTATTTTATTTTTATTTATTCATGAGTCTAACAGCCTCAGGGTAGAAGCTGTTCCTCAGTCTAGTGGTTCTACACTTGATGCTCCTCAACCTCCGTCCTGAGGGGAGTGGGGCAAAGAGTGAGTGTGCTGGATGAGTGAGGTCTTTCATGATGCAGGTGGCTCTTTTCCTGCATCTGAGAAGCTCAGTCCTCGCCTCGTTCTACAGGTGTGCAGTGGAGAGCGTCCTGTGCTCCAGCATCAACGTGTGGCATGGAGGCTGCACAGTTGCAGAGAGGAAAGCTCTACAAAGAGTGGTGAAGGCTGCACAGAAGTCTGTGGGAGTCAGTCTCCCCACCATCACAGACATTTACACCTCCAGATGCAGAAAAAGAGCCACCTGCATCATGAAAGACCTCACTCACCCAGCACACTCACTCTTTGCACCACTCCCCTCGGGACGGAGGTTGAGGAGCATCAAATGTAGAACCACTAGACTGAGGAACAGCTTCTACCCTGAGGCTGTCAGACTCATGAATAAATAAATAATAAGAATAAACACTGCAAAATGTCACATCATGCTGATGCTGATCTGTTTCTTGTTGCTGCGTTCATCTGTGACCATCTGCTCATGTTCGTGCTGCTGTTTATAATGATGTTTTTCTACTACATTAGGGCTTAGTGTATTACTAGCTGATGTCTCTCTTAGTTAATCCTAGATGTTATTATTGTTTTTCTCTTGCATTTGTTGTTGGATGTAACTGGGACCCTGTGTACATAATCTCGTTTTCAACACATGTACTACATGCGGTGCAAATGACAATAAATTCTCTCTGACTCTGACTCTCTGATCTGGAGGTGTAAATGTCTGTGATGGTGGGGAGACTGACTCCAACAGACTTCTGTGCAGCCTTCACCACTCTCTGCAGAGCTTTCCTCTCTTCAACTGTGCAGCCTCCATGCCACATGTTGATGCTGGACATTTTAAGACTAAAAAAGACCAGATTATCATAATGGAGGAAAAATAATGTGATCTTTCCCAATTAAAAAATAAAATAATGAACTATGCAGGTCTAGGTAAATTATTTTAATTGTGGAAAAATTAAATATCATACTTTGAATAAATAAAGTTAACTTATGTTTTACTCCTTCTATTAGTTCTAGTATTCACACATTTGCAAAGGAAAAGACAGGAAAAACTGCTAAAACTAGCCCTTTTTGTTGTTATAAGAACAAATAAAATTCAGTTTAAAGTTATTTTTGATCAAAGCTTGGAAGAGCCACTGCTGAGGGACCAAAGAGCCACATGTGGCTCCAGAGCCGCAGGTTTCAGACCCCTGCAAAGTCCAGAACCCCTACATTTTAAGACAGGTTTACAAGAAATCTAAAATAACTACCTATCAGCCACTTTCAAACCAGTTATGTGATCACAATCTTTCTTTGTGCTTGACAGATTTTTCATGCTGATGACATTGATTGATGACAACTTGGAGACAAATAAAGAGGATTCAATCCTAAAGATTCACAAAGGGACACCTCTGCTGTGTTACTATGAACAGTTTAGCACCACCACGACCAAAGTCTGGCACTCATATTAGCCTGCCTGTGTGTCTGTTAGTAAAATATCTCATGTACCAGTAAATCTTTAATGAAACTGTCAGAAAGTAATTGACTCTCAAGACCTCTCAAGACCTCGTGAATGAGATATATCTTCCTTCAGCCTCTACAAAAACAGTATGTTGCTGAAATACGTATTTAAAGTAAATTAGTATTTCAGCCTGGCTGCGGTTATTGTTCTGCTGGCTAGCAGACGCAAACAACGAGAGGATGCGGGGCCTGTCTCTTTGAAAAACCATCCAGGAACTAAGCCAAAAAAATAAAAAATAACTCGTAGCATACAGTATATGGCTTATTTAAACGCTAGAATAACCTAACCTGCA